>APFE030684985.1:0-30024 GCA_000404065.3 Pinus taeda | reverse complement strand
ACGTTAGAAACAAGGGACCTTCCGTCCTTTATCCGCGAGAAAGACGCTGAATCACAGTACATTCTTGAAGTGTACCGTAAGTCCCTTCAGGTAAGTCGCGAAGCAGATTGGGTTCTGGGCAACTCTTTTGACGATCTTGAAAGCAAGGCTGTGAGTTTAAACCTTCCGATTTTGCATGTTGGTCCGCTGCTTCCATCGGGTTTTCTGAACCGTGAATATTCCAAGGACGTAACGGTTGGAACGAGCATTTTGACACAAAATGACTGTTCCGAGTGGCTGGATGCAAAACCTAATGGTTCGGTTATATACGTTTCCTTTGGGAGTATGGTTCATGCAACTAAAGCTCAGCTGGAGGAAATAGCGACGGGTCTCAAGGACAGCGGACAGTTCTTCCTCTGGGCTCTGCGTCCAGACATAGTCTCTTCAACAGTCTCAGACTGCTTACCCCACGGTTTTCTGGATGAGAACAAAAGCCAGGGGCTTGTTGTTCCATGGTGCAATCAGCTACAAGTGTTATCCCATCCCTCTGTTGGGGGATTCATTACTCACTGCGGATGGAACTCGATGCTTGAAAGCATAGCGTTTGGAGTTCCCTTGGTAGGGTTTCCATTTTGGAATGATCAATTCACCAACTGCAAGCTCATGGCTGATGAATGGAAGATTGGTTTCAGATTGAGCGGAGTAGGTCAGGCAGCAGAAAAAGGACTGATACTGAGAAAAGATATATCCAGAACTATCAGAAAATTGTTCAGTGACGAAGGGATGGAGGTAAAGAAAAATGTGGAGGCTTTAAAAGACAGTGCAAGGACTGCAGTGCGAAGAGGAGGATCTTCGGATAGAAACATTGAGAGGTTTGTGGAAGGTTTGAAGGAGAAATGTAAGAGCAAATAACTGGAAGTTAGTGATCCATCTATCGAGAATTGTTATTATAAGTGGATAAGTCCATGTGAAACATATTCTCAGTTTATAAATCCATGCTTTGTCCTATTTCACTGCGGGTGATCTGATATAGCACATTCTTCTGGATCAATCCTTTGATGATTATGTTTTATTCCTTTATTAAATCAAAAGTTATTTGATCTTGTCTTTATATCTTAAATCAGTGTTTTTAAAGAAATTATGAGACGCGTCATGTGATCATATATTATCTTCCTATTACTTTTTTATTTAGATTTTAGATTTCAAATGGCTTCTATTCTCCACTACTTCTATTACGTTTGGAAATTTTAGGTTCTATTCTCCACCACTTCTATTACGTTGGGAGCATTTAGGTTTTAATTTGCCTTCTATTACGTTGGGAACATTTAGGTTTTAATTTGTGAAATGATGCGATGATTTAAAGATAATAAACTAATAATTAAAATTAAACAATTAAGAAAAATAATATAAATAATAATTCAAATATATAACTATAAATAAAAAATTATATTTTTAATTCTTACCATAGTTTATATTAAAAATATAAAATAACCAAAAATTAAGAAAAGTTATTTTTAACTAAGAAATATACTTTTTTACTATTTATTATTGATATTATATGATTTTTAATTTTTTGAGGGTCTTAGTATAGGGTAAAGATTTAAAATACAATGTTAATATTTTTAATTTAATGTCAACTCTATTTAAAAATCAATCTAATTATTATTATGTATAAACACAATATAAATTTAAAATATAAAGAGTTTTACTAACACTAAAAAAGAGGTATGGTAAATAAATAAAAATATAAATAAAACCTCTTTTTATAGTTACTCCAAAGGTATGGTAAACAAATAAAAGTATAAATAAACTAGAGTTATGGTAAATAAATAAAGCCTCTTTGTATATTTACTCCATAAACCTATTTATATTTACTAAAACTCAAAAAAAAGGTTTTATTTAGGTGAAACATATGGGCCAAAACTATTTTAATACCACTGTCTAAATACCATGGGCCAAATACCATATCTATAAAAGAAATATGGTAAGTAAATAAATATAAAAGAGGTATAAAAAGGTATGGTAAATAAAAATATATATATCAAATAGGATTAAAAATCAACATCTAATTATATACAAAGCCTATGGGCCAAATACCATGGTAAATAAAGGAGGTGTTGTAAATAAATAAAAATATAAATAAACCAAAGGTATGGTAAATAAATAAAACCCCCTTTTATATTTACTCCATAATCCTCTTTATATTTAAGAACACTAAAAAAAGAGGTTTTATTTAGGTGAAGCATATGTGCCAAATACCACGGGCCAAATTATTATTAATACCATGCAAAAAACACATTATTAACCCTAATATTAATATTAAAAGATTAATACTAATATTGTTATTAAATCTACTATTCATATTAATATATAAATTATATTATATACTTGGAATACATTTAATTTGTTTATATTATAATTTTAAAATATCTATGATATATATATCTAGATTATATATGGGAGGGAAGAACAAAGACATAGAGTGATGAAAGGTGGAGAAGATAAACTGAAGGAGAGGGGCGAAGAAGGACTAAAGAGAGAGAGAGAGGGAACATAAAGATGGAGGGGGAGAGGAAGAAGAGAGAAGAGGAGAATACTAAAGGATTGGGGCACAAAAGCGAGAGAGAGAGGAGAGAGACGGGGAAGAGAGAGGGAGGTAGGAGAGAAAGGGAGAGAGGAAGGATGAAAGAGATGACTTGGAAGAGAGGAGGAGAGAGGGAGGGATATAGAGATGGAGTTGGAGGGGGAGAGCCAGAGGGAAGAAGAAAGACAGAGAGTGAGAAGTGGAGAGAAAGAGGGAGTGACAAGGAAGAGATGGAGAGGAAGTGTGTGTGTTTAGGGGGTGAGATAAAGGGACAAATAAAGACAGATGGAGAGAAGGGGGGAGAGAAGGAGAGGGAGGGATATAGTAACATAGTTGCAGAGAGGAAGAGAGAGAGGATTAGAGGAACATAGAGAGATAGAAATAGGATTCGAGGGCAAAGAGAAAGAGAGAGAGAGAGAGAGTGTGATGGGGGGTAATAGAGGGAGGTAGGAGAGGAAGGGAGAGAGAGGAAGGATGAGAAAGAGGACTTGAGAAAGAGGAGGAGAGTGATGGGAGAAGAGAGCTGATTAGAGAGAGAGAGAGAGAGAGAGATGGGGCAAGAGAGAGGTAGGAAGGAGAGAAAGGGAGAGAGAGGAAGGATGAGAGAAAGGAATTGAGAGAGAGGAGGAGAGATGGAGAGCCAGAAGAGGAGATGGAGGGATAGCCAGATGATTTAGAAGAGGAGAGGGAGGGATAGCGAGATGGTTTAGAGTGAAAAGTACAATATGTAATTTTTCGTTGTTTAAATTGTATTTTTGAATGCTATATAGAATATATATAGGACCAAATAAACATTTTAACCATTAAAACTTATTTTTTCTTGGTAACATAATTGACATTGAAATATCTTACATAACATGTACAAAGAGACATTTTATCAATGAAAATTACTTCAAACAAATCTTAAATAGTTTATTTAAATCTCCTATTGAAATATTTTTCAAATATTTTACTCACACACTTTTTTTACTTCTAATTAATTTACAACATATTCGTTTCAAATAAATCTTAAATAGTTTATTTAAATCTCCTATTGAAATATTTTCAAATATTTTACTCACACACTTTTTTTACTTCTAATTACTTTACAACATATTCATTTTTTTATATTATCTCGACATTATTTTTCTATTATTTTTCTATTTAGAGCACATGTCAACTGAGACAAAGTTACACATCCCCCTCATACTAGGTTGTAGAAATGTAAGTTACACATCCCCTCATACTAGATTGTAGACTGAACATTTCGACTCAAACATAGTCTAATGAATTTTTTTTTAGAATTTTTTTAAATGAATTTGGCTCAAAATGTTTTTAAGAGTCATTAAGTTCAGAAGATTTTTAAGAATCATATGTTTGAGTTATTTAACAATATTAAATAACTTAAATGTTTAATTAAATGTAAATAAACATTTGACATGTCATGGGCTAGATCTTATGTAAAGTTATTTATCATCTCAACAAACTAAGGTAACTAAGAAAATTTAAAATTAAAATGACTAGATTAAATTCAGACATATTTAGCATAGCTAAAATGATTATATTAATATTAGATGTGTTTACATATTATTGATAAAATTAATCATATCTTCCATAGATTTTCCTTTTCCTTAGCCATACGACTGAAACCAACCTCATCTTAACTCCCTCTACACAATTGATAGATCCAAAGTTAAGATAGATGGTGTAACCCAGCCCAAGGGTCTACACTTTACACTTTACACGTGGGAAAAGAAAGGTATACGTGGCAATAAAAATCTTGAACTGTGATTGTCCGCGGGATTTGATGTTAGGTTGGTAGTTGGAGAGTTAATGCTTGCAGTGAATGTTCTGTAATCCGCCTCGAAACTGCTCCCACTCGCCCTTCGTGCCTTAACCCTGTTCCTTATTGCAATTTCTGGATTGTTCCTCCGTTTCCTCTGCGCTGAGGTTTTCTGGTCGAGGGTTTCTCGGTTCCTTTTCTGGAGCGCTGTCTGCTCTGCTCCATTGGTATGTTCAACTCTCTGTGCGGGACAAAACTCGGTCCCTCCTCTATTCCTCTATTCAACCTGCTTGCAACTGTAATGGAAATGGCGTTTGGGTTTAGTGGTTATTCGGCTCGGTTCCGTGGTTCAACCTTGGTAAGTGTTACTGTTTTTTCCTCCCACGCATGCGCGTATTCTTTAAGGTATTTGTTCAACGTTTGTTGCTGGTTGCAATATCTTGCTGGTCTGTGTGCATCTTCGTGGTTTTTGGTCGAGGTTTTATAGCCGTTTCTGGAAGTCACTGTGATTTTATTGTGTCTCTTGGACCCTTGTTATTCCTGGTTCGAATCTGGTTAAGTCTTGTTCGCTTGCTGTTGTTCTGGACTCTCACAATGCGGAACTGTATTTGTCTTGAGCACAGGACATCTCAGGCGCTCGTCCTTCGTTCGGAACAGGTAATACCTCCTTTCCTTGTTTCAATCTTGCTCAACTTCTGCTACTGGAACTTACCCACTTTGGCTCCTCTGGTCTACATTCAGTCAATTTCTTTAGAATTTCACACTGTTGTGTTCAGCTTCGTTCTCGCAGGTAATTCACTGTTGTGTTAATTTTCCACAAGCATTCGCACTTTTACTTGTAGTTCTCCTCTTTTCTTTATTTGTAATACAAATGGTTTGATGGTTGCAGGTCGCTGTCGGCAACCTGGGTGTGCGTAACCTCGAGTCCTTAACTTGTACAGTTCGCTTGTTCTAGGGTAGGCCTGAATCTCAAATGTCTGGTTGTAGTTTGCTTGATAATACAGTTCTGTAGACTTGCTCAGGTCTTTTGGTCGCTGTGTGGAGTTTAGTTTGGCTGTATTCCTTTCGGTCACTCCTGTGTTAAGCTTTAAAAGAGATGGAATTCGTTGTTGGTCGGTATCCGTCAAACCCTAGTCCAGGGTTTTCTGGTTTGTGAGGTTTTCCGACTATGCGTCATATTTTACTCTATGTATATTTGTGGACTTTGCTTTTCATAGAGTTGTTCTGGCTTTACAATAGTCAATTTTATTTATGGTCCTTCGATTTTCTAAAACGAAATTTGTGAAAGGAAATATACAGCGATGTTACCTTTTTTGTGATTGTCTGTGGTTGCTCTTTGATTTCGAACACTGGAAATGGTTGACTCCTGTATGCAAATTATTCCTCTTGGACTTCTGGAGATTATATGCCTGGATTCTTATTTGACTGTGTGCGAAATGGATATTAAATAAATGTATGGTTGTGTTTCATATGCGACTGTAAGTTACCCAGACTTTATCCAGCTGTTTAATGATTGACTGTGATTCGTATTAGAATATATACAATAGCAAATTGATAGATATTAATTGTATGGTAGTTTATTAGGCAATACATACAATAGCAAATTGATAGATATTAATTGTATGGTAGTTTATTAGGCCGTAAAGAAAAGTTACATTTAGGCAAACAATAGGAAAGATAATACAGATGGACAAATAGATTCTTTGAATGCTTCTGACTGTCTTTATTTCTCTTCTCCTATAATTCCACTGAACCCCTCTATGTTACATTTGATTTGTTTATATATCTTTATTTTCAGTTGATTTTTGCAGTTAATCAAACTGTCGTAGAATATGGTTACAGAAATACTGTTGTCGTTAATAACTATAATTGCTTGACACTTAAAGACTTGGAGGAACAGTTGGTCCTTATTTCCCTAATTTAACAGACCATTTCTTAACTAATAACTGAGCTACAGTAATTCTAATTGAAGTAAAAAGAAATGTCTGAATTCACTGACTTTGTAAAACAAGTTAAAAGAAAAATTATCACAGTAAAATTAAATAGTCCAATGGATCAATAGCCGTCGAACCTGGTTGGGATTTTGCCCAATTACGGTGAGCTAGATGCTCCTGCATCAATAGATCTAGGCTGGTTTTAAGTTCAGTTTACATATTATATTTAAAACAAAAATGTTTTAATAACATGAAATAATATTATTGATATTACATGATGTGTAATTCATTAACAAATTTTTTTTTACTATTAACCATAAGTAAAATAGTTAAGTAATAATATTAAATAAAATCATATGATATTTAAAACATAAATATATTAATAAGATACATAAAATAATATTATTGATATTACATGATATATAATTCGTTAACAAAAAATATTTTACTGTTAATCATAAATAAAATAGTTAAGTAATAATATCAAATAACATAATTTTATATCTTTTATATAGAGAAAAACAAAGTAATTTAAAGTAATTTTATATCTCTTGAGAGAAAACATCTTTTAGAATGAAAAAATATTTGATCCCTCGGTAGATCCAAAGTTAAGATGGATCAAGACTAGTATAATGTATATGCAGTTGACATTGGAATATTTTATTATAATTCATGCTATCCACACACTATCCACATTAAAATGTTAAAACATGCTCCCTCATTTTCTTTCTTGTATGAATATATTTAATTATTTTTATTATTAATATTTTCTAAAATATTAGATATCAAATCCATATTAATCTTAAATCCATATTAAAAATACATTAAATTAGATTGCAACTATTAGTGGAATAAGAATTCTCTCAATCTTTCTTTCTAGATATGTTTCATATGTATTACTCAGCCTGGGCATTAAAAAGTCTTATTTATAACATACTTAAACTTTTCTTTGTTATTGATATTTTTAAAATCTTATATATCAACTCCATATTAGAAATAAAAAGGAATAAAATCTTAAATCAAAATAAATAATTTGTCTTTTTAGGTCCGATAGATCATTTTTTGGTCTCAGTGGACGTTAACCATCATCATCATCATCATCATCAAAATGTTATATATATATAACAAAGAAATTTTTTATCTTAAGTAAAATATTTCAATGTCTATATTAATAACATAATTTTATATCTATTTTATATCGACAAAAATAAAATAATTTAATTATAGAAATTCTTATATTTTCGCTTTGCATAACTAAGTAGAAATCACATATTAATCAGACACCTACCCAACAACGACGCTAAAAAGTGATGAGCAACAGTATTGTAGCAAGAATTCTATAACTCCTGGGGCTCCCAACTTTACTTTATCAACCTGGGGTTCGTACAAACTTGGAGGTGACAGTGCTGTATACACAAGTAAATGTGATGGGTCCACTCTTTGTCACTGCTAAGCTGGTGATAGACCACTAAGGTTTTTCAAACCAGATTTCTATTGATTAAGAAGAAGCTTGATTACCAATGAGGAAAAAGGGAATTCTACACTAAAACAAATCTTGTCTACTGCAGTAAGGAAAGACTGAAAATCAAATGCTTAAACACACTATTCATCTAATCTAACTGCTAAGAGGTTTTGATTCATGAGAATACTAAATTATCATATGTGCAATCCTACTCTCCTAGGCATGCAATTTGAAACATCAAACTTTTTACTGCTGTGCATGCAAATGAACAAAATAACTCTTTTTTCCTTTTTGTCTTTTTTTGTGTGAAAGTGTGAAAGATAAATTATTTTGGTGATGTGGCAGGTGGATTACGGATGATGGTGGATGGTTAGATGGCTTGGGAGCAAGTAGGGGTCCTTTTCTAGCTTCCTAGGGGCTTTTTTCCACAATTCGGCCTCAAAACATGCCACTATAGCTGAACCTACAAGATGTCCTAATTCATCCTACAGGATGTCATAATGCTCCTACAAGATCCCCTGTATTCCTATAGGATACAACCGAGAGCAAGAGGAGGGGTTTGGAAGGTGATGTAAGGCTTAGGGAAGGTGAATGGTGGGTGAAATGAAGCAAGGGAGTGCCTAGGTCCCCTTCAGAACTCAAAAACAGAGTTGTGAGATGGTTGGATTTTATCAACAAGCTTGGAGAAGTATTCTCTTGGAATGATTAATTTAGTGAGGGATTTAGTGAAGGAAAGTGATAACCATGGATGGATGAGGCTAGGATGGGGTTGCTGATCATGAAATCTCTTTGCACTGTTGAAACTCCTACACCCCATCATTCATTCATATTTATCCATAAATCATGTAAACAAGAAGCTTTTCAATTAACTAAGGAAAACATAATTTCATGAGCTAGCTGCCTATTTCATGCATGGGAAAACTTGTAGAATAATATGAAACCTTGATGAGATCTAATGTAATATTGAAGATAACAGAAATGAAAATTAAATCCTATTCTTGAAAACTAGAAAAATGCTGACCTAAGTAACAAAAAACCCTAAATTCCATGAGAAATCAAAATTCTGTCTTTTTGTGGTTGCATAGGAGTTCTTTCCTCAAACCATGGTCCCTGAAGGGAGGAGTGAGGCCAAATCCACCTACTAACAACTTTTTTATGTTCCTTTATATTCCTAAGCTAATGCTGAAGCAATGCACAAATGGAAGCAAACTAATCAAATAAACAACTACTTGCAATGAAATGATGCTAAAGACAATTCAACCATTAATCTATGAAATCAACTAAGCATACAAATACAAGAAGAGTAGCCTTTGCTGCTAGGGTTGGGCCCTAACCCAAGAGCTTCAACCCTCTGAGTCAACTCAATGCTGGATCAGAGAAATGCTCATTCTCATTATCAAAATAGAAAATTACATAATAATGTCTTCCACAAGTCTTGAACTCGAATATGCTTGGTGCTTTTACATCAAATATTTGAATCCTAATGAGGCTCTAGGCCTCCTTATTTATACAACTAAAGTCTCCAATGAATTCCTTAAATCTAGGGAGGCTCGACTCCCAAACTCAGGATGAACTAGCTCTTTAACTGTCATTGGCTCGACTGCATTTTGATCTTCATGACTTGGCTACTTGTAACTCCGAGCTAGTGTGATTTGATGGAGGAATATTCAAATGAGTGAGGAGTAAATGAGGAGGATATATCTCCTACAACCTCTCCTCCTTGTCTAATTCGAGTTTCATTCCTTAATTAGCCAAAATTTCCACGATTTGCTCTCAAAAACCTGCAATCAATGCACATTAGTCCACTAGGCATAATATCTCACTTTGACTCATCTCATTAAGCAAAATATAATCAGAATATGTAAGAAATTATGATAAGAGTTGATTTGAATAAGCTAGGAGGTGTATTAAGGTCCATGTAGTTACCCAATGATGAGGCCCATCATCACCCCGACCAAGAACAACAACAAACGACAAGAGATGCAACAACAAACACTGGGAAAAAAAATACTACTGTGAAGACAAAGATAAATGTTTGTCCTGTTTGCTAACAAATTCAAGAGGCTTGGTTTCACAATGTATAGTTCTGTAACACTCTTTTGTGTTATAGGTTTAAGGCTAAGTGTAGTTCCCAAGAGAAAAACCGTTGAGAGAGAAAAGCATTCTTCCTTCCATCTTTTGTACTGTTTGGTATACGAGTTTTTAAATTTGTAGAAGTACAAGAAGCCTTGGCTTAACAGATTTCCATTACAAATATTTAAAGGAGGTAGATGAAGTTAGTAAGCTGAGTTATATCTCTCTCTATCATGATGTGTTCTGATCATGGGATGTATACTGAAAGACTGAATCCATATTGAATGAATTGAAAAGAGAGTGAGAGTTAAGGAGTAGGGCGAGGGTACAATGATCTCTCCATGAGTTGAACAATGGGTTCTGCATTTCTATAGGGCAACATTCAATCGTGCATCTTTTGGGGTTGTTGAATAGGCTAGAGTTTCCAAATAAATTACTTTAGATTTTTGGTCAAAGTAGATCGTGGTGTTTTGCTTTAACAATGGTTTAGGCCTACAAGGATTTGGAGGTACAATATCCTTAGTAATGATTTAGGCCTATAGGGAAAAACCAAGTTTAACCTACCTATGTTAATGCTATGGAGTTTGTATACTAATTCAACCTCTTTAGATATAGTTGGGAAGCATGCGAAATTTTCTGTGTTGATTCTACCATTATAACTCTTATTTTTAGTTCTTGTTTATATATATTCTTCAATATCATTCGTTTCAAGTTTCAAATATAGAACATGTTGCTCTGCTTTGCGAGTATGTTAAAGCTTTTCAATTCTACTTGTTAGTGTTCTAATATCGAGTTTGGGAACACAAGGATATAATTCTAGATTTGGCAGTGTAAGGCATATCGTTGGCCTCCCTAAATTGTACAAGTTTAATCACAAGACATAAACATTAATTATTGCAATTAGGGAACTATTGACCTAAGTATTGGAGACCATACCAGAATAGTGTATAAGACTATGAGTTATGGTTTTTTCCCAGTTGTTATATAATTGATGAATGCTTGGATCCTAGAAATGACAAACTTAACTAAAATAATTCTTTGATATCAATATGTCTACCTTAAAATCATTCATGATTTACTTTCAATAACTACAGTTCATCAATATTTTTTCTAAATAACAGAGTGAAAACAAAAAGACAAGACCCAAGAAAGAGAGAAAGCTCTTCCAACAAGCAAATTTTTAAGTGTACTTAGGAAAATGGAGATGTAAACTCATTGCTACTCTAGAGCATAGATATGAATGATCTATTGGATGGAGTCAATAAGCTCACTATAGACGTCATCTACTGCTTGTTGTGGTTTTGGTCTTTGATTTCTCCCAGTTTGGTTTAGTGTGTTGTTGGATTGTTGATTGACTTTGATTCTATCGATCATAATTTTGGATTAACTCCCTTATAACCCAAATCTTCAGTATCTACTTGCATTATACAAAACTGAGCTTAAAACATTAAACAATTGTTATAATGCCCAAAAACAAGGTTCCCAATGGTCAGGTAGCAAATAAATATCCATTATCAATGAAGGATAATGGCCTGACAACTCAAAGACCCATCTCCACCATTTTGAATTTGTGAAGTTTATATGAAAGACATTTGAGGTTGGTAGGTTGCTGTTGAAGTTTCCATTGTAGAAGGGATTTACACCTTGAATATTCTTCAAATATTTTATAGCTTATAACACAAAAGGGATAGGTAGTAATCTCTTTATCACACAGTTTCCTCAAGAAATCGCTTTTACTGTCTCATAACTATGGAAATATGCATTTAAAAATTATGGTTTACATTCCTTTGGGCTCCTTTGGACTTGCAAGTTACAGACATTTTGGTGAAGCCCCTAGATAAGGGGAAATTGGAATGCTACAGAAGACACTTAGGGTAATGATAACACTTTCTTTGCAAAGAGGGATTCTTAGAAAATATACATGTTACGGGGAAAATTCCTCCCTATTATAGCTGCAACATAGCTGCATCAGTCTGTGTAGTAGCATAGTTGTAGAAATGTGTACTCACTGGTTCAGGGTGCACTAGTAAGCCTTTAAGAGGCGAATTGATTGTCCTTCGGTAAAATAAAAGAGGGTGCATGCATGCCTACACCAAAGTTTGAGTTTTCCCATTATAACTCTTATTTTTAGTTGTTGTTTATACATATTCTTCAATATCATTCATTTCAAGTTTCAAATATAGAATAGGTTCTGTTTTGCGAGTATGTGAAATATTTTCAATTCTACTTGTTAGTGTTTTAATATTGAGTTTGGGAACACAAGGATATAATTTTAGATTTGGAAGTGTAAGCCATATCGTTGGCCTCCCTAAATTTTACAAGTTTAATCACAAGACATAAACATTAAATGTTGCAATTAGGGAACTACTGAACCAAGTATTGGAGACCATGCTAGAACAGTTAATGGCCTAATCCACCAAAGTTATGGAGAAATAATTTTCTGATGAAAAAGATGATGTCCATTCATATGCTATAAATGCAAATCTTTATTGAGTCATGTGCACTGTTTTGTAGGACTACGTGCTATGAGTGAATGTTAGAGGAGTTCACTTTGATCCTGTGTAATATAGGAAAGAAAGACACATGATTCCATGTGTCAGTTGAGATGAGCATTGTAGGTAAGAGAAATTGGTAGTGTATAACACTATGAGTTATGGTTTTTCCCTAGTTGTTATATAACCGATGAATGCTTGGATCCTAGCAATGGAAAACCTAACTAAACTACTTCTTTCATATCAATATGTCTACCTTCAAATCATTCATGATGTACTTTAAATAACTACAATTCATCAAAATTCTTCTAAATAATAAAGTGGAAACAAAAAGATAATACTGAAAAACTAAAGTGCTATGATTGTGGGATCTATACTGAAAGACTGAATCCATATTGAATGAATTGAAAAGAGTTATTGAGTTTGGGAACACCATGATTGGAAACCTCAACAAGGGAGGATAACCCTCCAAAAGGAAGTTTCCAATACTCGAAATGGCATTTCACCTAAATGATGAATCGAGTCTATTATCTACGTATTAACTGCAAAACCTTTTAAATCCCCCCTATTGAAACTACATTTCATCAATTTTTTTTTCTAAATAACAGAGTGCAAACAAAAAGACAAGACCTAAGAAAGAGAGCAAGCTCTTCCAACAAGAAAATTTTTAAGTGTACTTAGGAAAATGAAGATGTAAACTCATTGCTACCCTAGAGCATGGATACAAATTTAAAAATGTCCAACCTGGAGAGAAGACCCTTTGTTTAGTGCTTAAGTCGTTGGGAACAGAAATTTTAACTTTGTGCGCCAAAAGAAAATTCCAGATATTGTACCTGTATGGTAAACATGAATCAAAGAGCACAATAAAAAGATAACCAACAACAAACAATGACAGCTACAACAAAAAACACTGGGCAGAAAAATACTGGACAGAACACCAAGCAAAAGATAGGTAGACATAAAAATTGTCGGAGGCAACAACAGCTAAATTAACTAACCTGATAACCTGAGAAGTGGAAGGCTGTATGTGAAGGCTGTGAATCTGCGAAAGGTTGTATGTGAAGGCTGTGAATCTCAGAGACTTGTATAAGATGAGAACTACATTTAAGGAGTCATAAACAATTAGCCATAACCTAGAATTCATACCATACCTAATAACAAATAGCTACCAAACCATAACTAGGCCATAATCGGTTCTGATGTAAAGGCCGCTAGATTCAGATGCAAGGGAAAGCTATCAACTAAGTAATCCTCATCCTGGCCCTCCTTGTCGTACAAGAAACATGACCCTCCTCATGCAACAAACAAGGTATTCACGCCTGCTCCTCCTCTGTAGCAAACACAAATGTTCATGCGTGCACGATGGGCTGGGTAAGGGGTAACCAAAATTTAATTAATTATTAATTAACTAATATTTAATTAAACATTTTTTTAATATTTTTTTAATGTTTTATAATTAAATTTGATGACAGACCATTGTTTAAGTATAAATATGGATCGCCCGCAGGGGTTTGGTCTCGTGGTCAGCGAACAGTCCACTAAGTTGTTCGTGCTACTGTGCAGGTCACGGGTTCAAGTCTTGTCTTACGGTGAGGGGTTGTTCCTTGCAGGCTGAGTAGTTCCTCCTAGCTGTTATAGTGGCAGCTGGTGGGATTCGACCCCATGTAATGCGAGTATGATACTACCGCCATTGCCGATTCAGCTAGATATAAAAATAAAAAAGTATAACAATGGATTTGACAATCAAGATTAGGGCAGAATGGATTGACGGTCAAGATTGTGGCAGAGAGGGACATGGGGGAGTGGGAGTTGATTTGGAGTTGATTTTAGAGGGGAAAGCCTTAAGGTGTAACTAGGTGGATGATATTAATTTGACCTCCAAAGAATATGATGAAAAATTCGTAGTAGTATTTACAAATCAAGGATTATGTTTTATCTCCAAGTTAGTTATGTTTTTTTAATTATTTCATCTCAAATTAGTTAATTAAAAAAATTGTTATATCAACACATGTCATATTAAGCATGTGGTATTGGTAAGCCATTATATTGATTATTTATCTCCAAGTTAGTTATGTTTTTAAATTATTTTATCTGAAATTAGTTAAATAAAAAAATGTCATATCAACACATGTCATATTAAGAATGTGGTATTGGTAAGCCATGATATTGTAACAAGAACCATCTACAAGTTAAGAATTTCCATAATAAAGTGGGATTGAATTTCCATGATTAAAAATATTGTTACACATTTTTTAACATATATATGTTTAATTCATATGTTTAATTTTTTATAATAATAATTTAAAATATAAATTATATATATATATATATATAATATATATATATATATTATATTATTTTTTAATCTAAAAAATATCTATTCATAAATGTTTATCAATTAAATCATATATATATTTTTTTAAATGGGAAAACCTATCATAACTCAGTTGTCAACCGAGTGGTGAGGATAACCACAATGAAAGCTCCCTCATCACCCTTATTCAAAGAAAACCATGCCACCTAAAATAACTTTTTCGTTATGGGTAAAGGAACAAACTTTCACTAGTGCTAGATCCCAAAGGAAAATGCCTATGTTACCTTACTTCCAAAACAAAACCTCTTAATCATGCAAAAACAATTTTAAAACATACTCCAAACCTAACATTATTTAATTTATATCTTTATTAAAAATAATTTAATCTATATAACTATAATATTTATAATATATTAAAAAAACCATAAAAATAATTTAATTTATATAACTACACTATTTTATATTATCTATTAATATATTAGAGAGAGCTCATCACATACGCCAATAATAACATTTCAATAAGCACATATTTCTGCATATAAACGTCATTGCAGATGCCATGTATTTTAGGGTTTGCACTTTTTCCACATTCGGCGATAATAACATTCCAATAAGGACATATTTCTGCATATAAACGTCATGGTACATGTCAGTTATTTTATGGCTTTCACTTTTCTTTTCGGAGGATTCAATGAGCACGCGACGTAGGCAGTCCAAGAACTAGTCAAAGTATTAATTTACTTTAAAGCATTCACGCCTCATAAATCTTCTTCACTGGATAGTAAATACAGGGAAGAATGCATATCAAACAGTCCAACTCGGCGAATATCATCACAATCTACTGTTCGAAAACCCCAGAGTTCGTGATGTACACGGAATTCATTCACTTAAAACAGTGTGCCCTCGTGTTGTGACATGGGTTGGTCCGTTGAAAAAAGTAAAACCAGAGATAGTGACCTACACGGAAAATGTGCTCTCATGTTGTGACCTGGCCTGGTCCATAAAAGTGGCAGCGCAACAACGATGAGATGATCGGTGAAGAGTGAAGAGACAGCTCTAATCCACGGAGTTTTTGTCTGGATTCGCTAAAATAACTCCACCGAATCCTTACATTCCAATACCTCTGCATCAATTAGCCAGTAGCCCTAGAACGTCAGTCCAACAATCAGATGGCTCGTAATCCGGAACCCTTGCATGCTCTTGTGTTCCCATACCCAACGCAGGGTCACATAACTCCCATGATGCAGTTCGCCAAGAAGCTTGCTTCCAAAGGTGTTACAGTCACCTTCGTTACCACGCACCACATACACCAGCAGATCACCAAAGCTCACACTCACAGTGCTGAACAAGAAGATCCTATTGAGCAAGAAGCCCGTAATCTTGGTCTTGATATTCGCTCTGCTCAAATTTCTGATGGATTGCCTCTGGATTTCGATCGGTCGAGCAGAATGAATGATTTTTTCCGTTCTGTGGATAACATTGGAGGAGAGTTGGAGCAGCTTCTACACAGTCTAAACAAGGCGGTGCCTGTCGTATCGTGCGTCATAGCTGATACTATACTCCCCTCGTCATTTGAAGTCACAAAGAAATTAGGTATTCCCTGGATTTCGTTTTGGACGCAGCCTACCTTTCTTTTTTCAATCTACTATCACTTACATCTGCTGGAGGATCTCTGTTACTCTCTTGACGAAGGAAGTGGTAAGGTTTCTTCTTTCTCTCCTGAGGAAGGAAGTGGTAAGGTTTCTTCTTTCTTTAAATAGTATTTGTTAAAATAATATGTATGTTGGGTTTTATTAAGTTAGAGAGGTTTATTTTACAATTAGAATGAGGGTAATGTTTAAGTTTATTTTTTTTTTTAATTTGGCGTTGACAAATATATCTTAAAACAATATTTTACATGAAAAAATTTCTCCTTTTATAATAAAAACGTAAATAAATATATATTTTGATAGTTTTATCTAAAAACATTATAAAATATTAATAGTTATTGTATTTTTATTCTGTTTACTTGATCGTTAATATTTCATTTTCATTCTTCTAAAAATAAATAAAATATTTTGAATTATAAATTAAATAATATAATTTTATTCGAATTCAAGTTTATGTGATCCATAATTTGTTAATTCATAAATTTTTTTGGAGAAAATCACATAGAAAATATTTTGTGGACATGTTTGGAACCGGCCAAGCCAGTGTGTTTCATCTTTACCTGAAGATGAACCACACTGGGCTGGTTTGAAACTAGTAGACCAAATATCCTCTATGTAATTTTCTCTTAAAATTTTCATGAATTAACAAAATATAATTTTATATAAGTTTCTAAATATAATAATTAAAATAATTTTTATTTGTCCATATAAAACTTAAATAAACTTTTGAATATAACACCGTAATCAAGATATTTATACATATTAATAAATAAACACCTATTCACTGAATTTATACGGGTTAGTAAATAAGTATCAGTGGGATTTGTGTGCAGTTGAGGAGGGCAGTATTTCGGTTGATTATATTCCGGGCGTCCCAACGTTAGAAACAAGGGACCTTCCGTCCTTTATCCGCGAGAAAGACGCTGAATCACAGTACATTCTTGAAGTGTACCGTAAGTCCCTTCAGGTAAGTCGCGAAGCAGATTGGGTTCTGGGCAACTCTTTTGACGATCTTGAAAGCAAGGCTGTGAGTTTAAACCTTCCGATTTTGCATGTTGGTCCGCTGCTTCCATCGGGTTTTCTGAACCGTGAATATTCCAAGGACGTAACGGTTGGAACGAGCATTTTGACACAAAATGACTGTTCCGAGTGGCTGGATGCAAAACCTAATGGTTCGGTTATATACGTTTCCTTTGGGAGTATGGTTCATGCAACTAAAGCTCAGCTGGAGGAAATAGCGACGGGTCTCAAGGACAGCGGACAGTTCTTCCTCTGGGCTCTGCGTCCAGACATAGTCTCTTCAACAGTCTCAGACTGCTTACCCCACGGTTTTCTGGATGAGAACAAAAGCCAGGGGCTTGTTGTTCCATGGTGCAATCAGCTACAAGTGTTATCCCATCCCTCTGTTGGGGGATTCATTACTCACTGCGGATGGAACTCGATGCTTGAAAGCATAGCGTTTGGAGTTCCCTTGGTAGGGTTTCCATTTTGGAATGATCAATTCACCAACTGCAAGCTCATGGCTGATGAATGGAAGATTGGTTTCAGATTGAGCGGAGTAGGTCAGGCAGCAGAAAAAGGACTGATACTGAGGAAAGATATATCCAGAACTATCAGAAAATTGTTCAGTGACGAAGGGATGGAGGTAAAGAAAAATGTGGAGGCTTTAAAAGACAGTGCGAGGACTGCAGTGCGAAGAGGAGGATCTTCGGATAGAAACATTGAGAGGTTCGTGGAAGGTTTGAAGGAGAAATGTAAGAGCAAATAACTGGAAATTAGTGATCCATTTCTTGAGAATTGTTATGATAAGTGGATAAGTCCATGTGAAACATATTCTCAGTTTATAAATCCATGCTTTGTCCTATTTCACTGCGGCTGATCTGATATAGCACATTCTTCTGGATCAATCCTTTGATGATTATGTTTTATTCCTTATTTAAATCAAAAGTTATTTGACCTTGTCTTTATATCTTAAATCAGTGTTTTTGAAAGAAATTGTGAGACGCGTCATGTGATCATATATTATCTTCCTATTACTTTTTTATTTAGATTTTAGATTTCAAATGGCTTCTATTCTCCACTACTTCTATTACGTTTGGAAATTTTAGGTTCTATTCTCCACCACTTCTATTACGTTGGGAGCATTTAGGTTTTAATTTGCCTTCTATTACGTTGGGAACATTTAGGTTTTAATTTGTGAAATGATGCGATGATTTAAAGATAATAAACTAATAATTTAAATTAACAAATTAAAAATAATAATAATAATAATAATAAATAATATAACTATAAATAAAATAATTTTAATTTTACATAAGTTTATATAAAATATAAAATAACCAAAATAAGAAAAGTTATTTTTTAATAAGAAATATATTTTTTACTATATTATTATATTGATATTATATGATTTTTAATTTTTGAGGTCCTACAATTTAGTATAGGGTAAAGATTTAAAATACAATGTTAATATTTTTAATTTAATGTCAACTCTATTTAAAAATCAATCTAATTATTATTATGTATAAACACAATATAAATTTAAAATATAAAGAGTTTTACTAACACTAAAAAAGAGGTATGGTAAATAAATAAAAATATAAATAAAACCTCTTTTTATAGTTACTCCAAAGGTATGGTAAACAAATAAAAGTATAAATAAACTAGAGTTATGGTAAATAAATAAAGCCTCTTTGTATATTTACTCCATAAACCTATTTATATTTACTAAAACTCAAAAAAAAGGTTTTATTTAGGTGAAACATATGGGCCAAAACTATTTTAATACCACTGTCTAAATACCATGGGCCAAATACCATATCTATAAAAGAAATATGGTAAGTAAATAAATATAAAAGAGGTATAAAAAGGTATGGTAAATAAAAATATATATATCAAATAGGATTAAAAATCAACATCTAATTATATACAAAGCCTATGGGCCAAATACCATGGTAAATAAAGGAGGTGTTGTAAATAAATAAAAATATAAATAAACCAAAGGTATGGTAAATAAATAAAACCCCCTTTTATATTTACTCCATAATCCTCTTTATATTTAAGAACACTAAAAAAAAGAGGTTTTATTTAGGTGAAGCATATGTGCCAAATACCACGGGCCAAATTATTATTAATACCATGCAAAAAACACATTATTAACCCTAATATTAATATTAAAAGATTAATACTAATATTGTTATTAAATCTACTATTCATATTAATATATTATAATATTAATATTATTAATAACTTTGGAATATTACAATATTAAATTTGTTATATTATAATATATATTAATATATCATGATATATATTAAATCTAGATATATATGGGAGGGAAGAACAAAGACATAGAGTGATAAAGGTGGAGAGATAAACTGAAGGAGAGGGGAGAGAAGGACTAAAGAGAGAGAGAGAGGGAGACATAAAGATGGAGGGGGGAGAGAGAGAAGGAGAGAGAGAGGGAGATACTAAGAGGATTGGAGGGCACAAAGCGAGAGAGAGAGAGAGAGAGAGACGGGGAAGAGAGAGGGAGGTAGGAGAGAAAGGGAGAGAGGAAGGATGAAAGAGATGACTTGGAAGAGAGGAGGAGAGAGGGAGGGATATAGAGATGGAGTTGGAGGGGGAGAGCCAGAGGGAAGAAGAAAGACAGAGAGTGAGAAGTGGAGAGAAAGAGGGAGTGACAAGGAAGAGATGGAGAGGAAGTGTGTGTGTTTAGGGGGTGAGATAAAGGGACAAATAAAGACAGATGGAGAGAAGGGGGGAGAGAAGGAGAGGGAGGGATATAGTAACATAGTTGCAGAGAGGAAGAGAGAGAGGATTAGAGGAACATAGAGAGATAGAAATAGGATTCGAGGGCAAAGAGAAAGAGAGAGAGAGAGAGAGTGTGATGGGGGGTAATAGAGGGAGGTAGGAGAGGAAGGGAGAGAGAGGAAGGATGAGAAAGAGGACTTGAGAAAGAGGAGGAGAGTGATGGGAGAAGAGAGCTGATTAGAGAGAGAGAGAGAGAGAGAGATGGGGCAAGAGAGAGGTAGGAAGGAGAGAAAGGGAGAGAGAGGAAGGATGAGAGAAAGGAATTGAGAGAGAGGAGGAGAGATGGAGAGCCAGAAGAGGAGATGGAGGGATAGCCAGATGATTTAGAAGAGGAGAGGGAGGGATAGCGAGATGGTTTAGAGTGAAAAGTACAATATGTAATTTTTCGTTGTTTAAATTGTATTTTTGAATGCTATATAGAATATATATAGGACCAAATAAACATTTTAACCATTAAAACTTATTTTTTCTTGGTAACATAATTGACATTGAAATATCTTACATAACATGTACAAAGAGACATTTTATCAATGCAAATTACTTCAAACAAATCTTAAATAGTTTATTTAAATCTCCTATGGAAATATTTTTCAAATATTTTACTCACACACTTTTTTTACTTCTAATTAATTTACAACATATTCATTTCAAATAAATCTTAAATAGTTTATTTAAATCTCCTATTGAAATATTTTCAAATATTTTACCCACACACTTTTTTTACTTCTAATTACTTTACAACATATTCATTTTTTTATATTATCTCGACATTATTTTTCTATTATTTTTCTATTTAGAGCACATGTCAACTGAGACAAAGTTACACATCCCCCTCATACTAGGTTGTAGAAATGTAAGTTACACATCCCCTCATACTAGATTGTAGACTGAACATTTCGACTCAAACATAGTCTAATGATTTTTTTTTTAGAATTTTTTTAAATGAATTTGGCTCAAAATGTTTTTAAGAGTCATTAAGTTCAGAAGATTTTTAAGAATCATATGTTTGAGTTATTTAACAATATTAAATAACTTAAATGTTTAATTAAATGTAAATAAACATTTGACATGTCATGGGCTAGATCTTATGTAAAGTTATTTATCATCTCAACAAACTAAGGTAACTAAGAAAATTTGAAATTAAAATGACTAGATTAAATTCAGACATATTTAGCATAGCTAAAATGATTATATTAATATTAGATGTGTTTACATATTATTGATAAAATTAATCATATCTTCCATAGATTTTCCTTTTCCTTGGCCATACGACTGAAACCAACCTCATCTTAACTCCCTCTACACAATTGATAGATCCAAAGTTAAGATAGATGGTGTAACCCAGCCCAAGGGTCTACACTTTACACTTTACACCCGGGAAAAGAAAGGTATACGTGGCAATAAAAATCTTGAACTGTGATTGTCCGCGGGATTTGATGTTAGGTTGGTAGCTGGAGAGTTAATGCTTGCAGTGAATGTTCTGTACTCCGCCTCGAAACTGCTCCCACTCGCCCTTCGTGCCTTAACCCTGTTCCTTATTGCAATTTTTGGATTGTTCCTCCGTTTCCTCCGCGCTGAGGTTTTCTGGTCGAGGGTTTCCTTTTCTGGAGCGCTGTCTGCTCTGCTCCATTGGTATGTTCAACTCTCTGTGCGGGACAAAACTCGGTCCCTCCTCTATTCCTCTATTCGACCTGCTTGCAACTGTAATGGAAATGGCGTTTAGGTTTAGTGGTTATTCGGCTCGGTTCCGTGGTTCAACCTCGGTAAGTGTTACTGTTCTTTCCTCCCACGCATGCGCGTATTCTTTAAGGTATTTGTTCAACGTTTGTTGCTGGTTGCAATATCTTGCTGGTCTGTGTGCATCTTTGTGGTTTTTGGTCGAGGTTTTATAGCCGTTTCTGGAAGTCACTATGATTTTATTGTGTCTCTTGGACCCTTTTTATTCTTGGTTCGAATCTGGTTAAGTCTTGTTCGCTTGCTGTTGTTTTGGACTCTCACAATGCGGAACTGTATTTGTCTTGAGCACAGGACATCTCGGGCGCTCGTCCTTCGTTCGGAACAGGTAATACCTCCTTTCCTTGTTTCAATCTTGCTCAACTTCTGCTACTGGAACTTACCCACTTTGGCTCCTCTGGTCTACATTCGGTCAATTTCTTTAGAATTTCACACTGTTGTGTTCGGCTTCGTTCTCGTAGGTAATTCACTGTTGTGTTAATTTTCCACAAGCATTCGCACTTTTACTTGTAGTTCTCCTCTTTTCTTTATTTGTAATACAAATGGTTTGATGGTTGCAGGTCGCTGTCGGCAACCTGGGTGTGCGTAACCTCGAGTCCTTAACTTGTACAGTTCGCTTGTTCTAGGGTAGGCCTGAATCTCAAATGTCTGGTTGTAGTTTGCTTGATAATACGGTTCTGTAGACTTGCTCAGGTCTTTTGGTCGCTGTGTGGAGTTTAGTTTGGCTGTATTCCTTTCGGTCACTCCTGTGTTAAGCTTTAAAAGAGATGGAATTCGTTGTTGGTCGGTATCCGTCAAACCCTAGTCCAGGGTTTTCTGGTTTGTGAGGTTTTCCGACTATGCGTCATATTTTACTCTATGTATATTTGTGGACTTTGCTTTTCATAGAGTTGTTCTGGCTTTACAATAGTCAATTTTATTTATGGTCCTTCGATTTTCTAAAACGAAATTTGTGAAAGGAAATATACAGCGATGTTACCTTTTTTGTGATTGTCTGTGGTTGCTCTTTGATTTCGAACACTGGAAATGGTTGACTCCTGTATGCAAATTATTCCTCTTGGACTTCTGGAGATTATATGCCTGGATTCTTATTTGACTGTGTGCGAAATGGATATTAAATAAATGTATGGTTGTGTTTCATATGCGACTGTAAGTTACCCAGACTTTATCCAGCTGTTTAATGATTGACTGTGATTCGTATTAGAATATATACAATAGCAAATTGATAGATATTAATTGTATGGTAGTTTATTAGGCAATACATACAATAGCAAATTGATAGATATTAATTGTATGGTAGTTTATTAGGCCGTAAAGAAAAGTTACATTTAGGCAAACAATAGGAAAGATAATACAGATGGACAAATAGATTCTTTGAATGCTTCTGACTGTCTTTATTTCTCTTCTCCTATAATTCCACTGAACCCCTCTATGTTACATTTGATTTGTTTATATATCTTTATTTTCAGTTGATTTTTGCAGTTAATCAAACTGTCGTAGAATATGGTTACAGAAATACTGTTGTCGTTAATAACTATAATTGCTTGACACTTAAAGACTTGGAGGAACAGTTGGTCCTTATTTCCCTAATTTAACAGACCATTTCTTAACTAATAACTGAGCTACAGTAATTCTAATTGAAGTAAAAAGAAATGTCTGAATTCACTGACTTTGTAAAACAAGTTAAAAGAAAAATTATCACAGTAAAATTAAATAGTCCAATGGATCAATAGCCGTCGAACCTGGTTGGGATTTTGCCCAATTACGGTGAGCTAGATGCTCCTGCATCAATAGATCTAGGCTGGTTTTAAGTTCAGTTTACATATTATATTTAAAACAAAAATGTTTTAATAACATGAAATAATATTATTGATATTACATGATGTGTAATTCATTAACAAATTTTTTTTTACTATTAACCATAAGTAAAATAGTTAAGTAATAATATTAAATAAAATCATATGATATTTAAAACATAAATATATTAATAAGATACATAAAATAATATTATTGATATTACATGATATATAATTCGTTAACAAAAAATATTTTACTGTTAATCATAAATAAAATAGTTAAGTAATAATATCAAATAACATAATTTTATATCTTTTATATAGAGAAAAACAAAGTAATTTAAAGTAATTTTATATCTCTTGAGAGAAAACATCTTTTAGAATGAAAAAATATTTGATCCCTCGGTAGATCCAAAGTTAAGATGGATCAAGACTAGTATAATGTATATGCAGTTGACATTGGAATATTTTATTATAATTCATGCTATCCACACACTATCCACATTAAAATGTTAAAACATGCTCCCTCATTTTCTTTCTTGTATGAATATATTTAATTATTTTTATTATTAATATTTTCTAAAATATTAGATATCAAATCCATATTAATCTTAAATCCATATTAAAAATACATTAAATTAGATTGCAACTATTAGTGGAATAAGAATTCTCTCAATCTTTCTTTCTAGATATGTTTCATATGTATTACTCAGCCTGGGCATTAAAAAGTCTTATTTATAACATACTTAAACTTTTCTTTGTTATTGATATTTTTAAAATCTTATATATCAACTCCATATTAGAAATAAAAAGGAATAAAATCTTAAATCAAAATAAATAATTTGTCTTTTTAGGTCCGATAGATCATTTTTTGGTCTCAGTGGACGTTAACCATCATCATCATCATCATCATCAAAATGTTATATATATATAACAAAGAAATTTTTTATCTTAAGTAAAATATTTCAATGTCTATATTAATAACATAATTTTATATCTATTTTATATCGACAAAAATAAAATAATTTAATTATAGAAATTCTTATATTTTCGCTTTGCATAACTAAGTAGAAATCACATATTAATCAGACACCTACCCAACAACGACGCTAAAAAGTGATGAGCAACAGTATTGTAGCAAGAATTCTATAACTCCTGGGGCTCCCAACTTTACTTTATCAACCTGGGGTTCGTACAAACTTGGAGGTGACAGTGCTGTATACACAAGTAAATGTGATGGGTCCACTCTTTGTCACTGCTAAGCTGGTGATAGACCACTAAGGTTTTTCAAACCAGATTTCTATTGATTAAGAAGAAGCTTGATTACCAATGAGGAAAAAGGGAATTCTACACTAAAACAAATCTTGTCTACTGCAGTAAGGAAAAGACTGAAAATCAAATGCTTAAACACACTATTCATCTAATCTAACTGCTAAGAGGTTTTGATTCATGAGAATACTAAATTATCATATGTGCAATCCTACTCTCCTAGGCATGCAATTTGAAACATCAAACTTTTTACTGCTGTGCATGCAAATGAACAAAATAACACTTTTTTCCTTTTTGTCTTTTTTTGTGTGAAAGTGTGAAAGATAAATTATTTTGGTGATGTGGCAGGTGGATTACAGATGATGGTGGATGGTTAGATGGGTTGGGAGCAAGTAGGGGTCCTTTTCTAGCTTCCTAGGGGCTTTTTTCCACAATTCGGCCTCAAAACATGCCACTATAGCTGAACCTACAAGATGTCCTAATTCATCCTACAGGATGTCATAATGCTCCTACAAGATCCCCTGTATTCCTATAGGATACAACCGAGAGCAAGAGGAGGGGTTTGGAAGGTGATGTAAGGCTTAGGGAAGGTGAATGGTGGGTGAAATGAAGCAAGGGAGTGCCTAGGTCCCCTTCAGAACTCAAAAACAGAGTTGTGAGATGGTTGGATTTTATCAACAAGCTTGGAGAAGTATTCTCTTGGAATGATTAATTTAGTGAGGGATTTAGTGAAGGAAAGTGATAACCATGGATGGATGAGGCTAGGATGGGGTTGCTGATCATGAAATCTCTTTTCACTGTTGAAACTCCTACACCCCATCATTCATTCATATTTATCCATAAATCATGTAAACAACAAGCTTTTCAATTAACTAAGGAAAACATAATTTCATGAGCTAGCTGCCTATTTCATGCATGGGAAAACTTGTAGAATAATATGAAACCTTGATGAGATCTAATGTAATATTGAAGATAACAGAAATGAAAATTAAATCCTATTCTTGAAAACTAGAAAAATGCTGACCTAAGTAACAAAAAACCCTAAATTCCATGAGAAATCAAAATTCTGTCTTTTTGTGGTTGCATAGGAGTTCTTTCCTCAAACCATGGTCCCTGAAGGGAGGAGTGAGGCCAAATCCACCTACTAACAACTTTTTTATGTTCCTTTATATTCCTAAGCTAATGCTGAAGCAATGCACAAATGGAAGCAAACTAATCAAATAAACAACTACTTGCAATGAAATGATGCTAAAGACAATTCAACCATTAATCTATGAAATCAACTAAGCATACAAATACAAGAAGAGTAGCCTTTGCTGCTAGGGTTGGGCCCTAACCCAAGAGCTTCAACCCTCTGAGTCAACTCAATGCTGGATCAGAGAAATGCTCATTCTCATTATCAAAATAGAAAATTACATAATAATGTCTTCCACAAGTCTTGAACTCGAATATGCTTGGTGCTTTTACATCAAATATTTGAATCCTAATGAGGCTCTAGGCCTCCTTATTTATACAACTAAAGTCTCCAATGAATTCCTTAAATCTAGGGAGGCTCGACTCCCAAACTCAGGATGAACTAGCTCTTTAACTGTCATTGGCTCGACTGCATTTTGATCTTCATGACTTGGCTACTTGTAACTCCGAGCTAGTGTGATTTGATGGAGGAATATTCAAATGAGTGAGGAGTAAATGAGGAGGATATATCTCCTACAACCTCTCCTCCTTGTCTAATTCGAGTTTCATTCCTTAATTAGCCAAAATTTCCACGATTTGCTCTCAAAAACCTGCAATCAATGCACATTAGTCCACTAGGCATAATATCTCACTTTGACTCATCTCATTAAGCAAAATATAATCAGAATATGTAAGAAATTATGATAAGAGTTGATTTGAATAAGCTAGGAGGTGTATTAAGGTCCATGTAGTTACCCAATGATGAGGCCCATCATCACCCCGACCAAGAACAACAACAAACGACAAGAGATGCAACAACAAACACTGGGACAGAACATTGTTTAAGTATAACAATGGATCGCCCGCAGGGGTTTGGTCTCGTGGTCAGCGAACATTCCGCTAAGTTGTTCGTGTTGCTGTGCAGGTCACGGGTTCAAGTCTTTCCTTACGCTGAGGGGTTGTTCCTTGCAGACTCGGCGGTTCCTCCTAGCTGTTATAGTGGCAGCTGGTGGGATTCGACCCCATGTAATGCGAGTATGATACCACCGCCATTGCTGATTCAGCTAGATATAAAAAAAAAAGTATAACAATGGATCTGACAATCAAGATTAGGGCAGAATGGATTGACGGTCAAGATTGTGGCAGAGAGGCACATGGGGGAGTGGGAGTTGATTTGGAGTTGATTTCAGAGGGGAAAGCCTTAAGGTGTAACTAGGTGGATGATATTAATTTGACCTCCAAAGAATATGATGAAAAATTCATAGTAGTATTTACAAATCAAGGATTATGTTTTATCTCCAAGTTAGTTATGTTTTTTTAATTATTTCATCTCAAATTAGTTAATTAAAAAAAATGTTATATCAATTCATGTCATATTAAGCATGTGGTATTGGTAAGCCATTATATTGATTATTTATCTCCAAGTTAGTTATGTTTTTTAATTATTTTATCTGAAATTAGTTAAATAAAAAAATGTCATATCAACACATGTCATATTAAGAATGTGGTATTGGTAAGCCATGATATTGTAACAAGAACCATCTACAAGTTAAGAATTTCCGTAATAAAGTGGGATTGAATTTCCATGATTAAAAATATTGTTACACATTTTTTAACATATATATGTTTAATTCATATGTTTAATTTTTTATAATAATAATTTTAAAATAAAATTATATAATATATACTATATTATATATATATAATAATAATATATATTATTTTTTAATCTAAAAAATATCTATTCATAAATGTTTATCAATTAAATCATATATATATTTTTTTAAATGGGAAAACCTATCATAACTCAGTTGTCAACCGAGTGGTGAGGATAACCACAATGAAAGCTCCCTCATCACCCTTATTCAAAGAAAACCATGCCACCTAAAATAACTTTTTCGTTATGGGTAAAGGAACAAACTTTCACTAGTGCTAGATCCCAAAGGAAAATGCCTATGTTACCTTACTTCCAAAACAAAACCTCTTAATCATGCAAAAACAATTTTAAAACATACTCCAAACCTAACATTATTTAATTTATATCTTTATTAAAAATAATTTAATCTATATAACTATAATATTTATAATATATTAAAAAAACCATAAAAATAATTTAATTTATATAACTACACTATTTTATATTATCTATTAATATATTAGAGAGAGCTCATCACATACGCCAATAATAACATTTCAATAAGCACATATTTCTGCATATAAACGTCATTGCAGATGCCATGTATTTTAGGGTTTGCACTTTTTCCACATTCGGCGATAATAACATTCCAATAAGGACATATTTCTGCATATAAACGTCATGGTACATGTCAGTTATTTTATGGCTTTCACTTTTCTTTTCGGAGGATTCAATGAGCACGCGACGTAGGCAGTCCAAGAACTAGTCAAAGTATTAATTTACTTTAAAGCATTCACGCCTCATAAATCTTCTTCACTGGATAGTAAATACAGGGAAGAATGCATATCAAACAGTCCAACTCGGCGAATATCATCACAATCTACTGTTCGAAAACCCCAGAGTTCGTGATGTACACGGAATTCATTCACTTAAAACAGTGTGCCCTCGTGTTGTGACATGGGTTGGTCCGTTGAAAAAAGTAAAACCAGAGATAGTGACCTACACGGAAAATGTGCTCTCATGTTGTGACCTGGCCTGGTCCATAAAAGTGGCAGCGCAACAACGATGAGATGATCGGTGAAGAGTGAAGAGACAGCTCTAATCCACGGAGTTTTTGTCTGGATTCGCTAAACTAACTCCACCGAATCCTTACATTCCAATACCTCTGCATCAATTAGCCAGTAGCCCTAGAACGTCAGTCCAACAATCAGATGGCTCGTAATCCGGAACCCTTGCATGCTCTTGTGTTCCCATACCCAACGCAGGGTCACATAACTCCCATGATGCAGTTCGCCAAGAAGCTTGCTTCCAAAGGTGTTACAGTCACCTTCGTTACCACGCACCACATACACCAGCAGATCACCAAAGCTCACACTCACAGTGCTGAACAAGAAGATCCTATTGAGCAAGAAGCCCGTAATCTTGGTCTTGATATTCGCTCTGCTCAAATTTCTGATGGATTGCCTCTGGATTTCGATCGGTCGAGCAGAATGAATGATTTTTTCCGTTCTGTGGATAACATTGGAGGAGAGTTGGAGCAGCTTCTACACAGTCTAAACAAGGCGGTGCCTGTCGTATCGTGCGTCATAGCTGATACTATACTCCCCTCGTCATTTGAAGTCACAAAGAAATTAGGTATTCCCTGGATTTCGTTTTGGACGCAGCCTACCTTTCTTTTTTCAATCTACTATCACTTACATCTGCTGGAGGATCTCTGTTACTCTCTTGACGAAGGAAGTGGTAAGGTTTCTTCTTTCTCTCCTGAGGAAGGAAGTGGTAAGGTTTCTTCTTTCTTTAAATAGTATTTGTTAAAATAATATGTATGTTGGGTTTTATTAAGTTAGAGAGGTTTATTTTACAATTAGAATGAGGGTAATGTTTAAGTTTATTTTTTTTTTTAATTTGGCGTTGACAAATATATCTTAAAACAATATTTTACATGAAAAAATTTCTCCTTTTATAATAAAAACGTAAATAAATATATATTTTGATAGTTTTATCTAAAAACATTATAAAATATTAATAGTTATTGTATTTTTATTCTGTTTACTTGATCGTTAATATTTCATTTTCATTCTTCTAAAAATAAATAAAATATTTTGAATTATAAATTAAATAATATAATTTTATTCGAATTCAAGTTTATGTGATCCATAATTTGTTAATTCATAAATTTTTTTGGAGAAAATCACATAGAAAATATTTGGTGGACATGTTTGGAACCGGCCAAGCCAGTGTGTTTCATCTTTACCTGAAGATGAACCACACTGGGCTGGTTTGAAACTAGTAGACCAAATATCCTCTATGTAATTTTCTCTTAAAATTTTCATGAATTAATGAAATATAATTTTATA
>APFE030684979.1:0-35515 GCA_000404065.3 Pinus taeda | reverse complement strand
AATGGTCTTGTACTGGTGCAGTCCTTTACCAGTACGCAGGCTGCAACCTGCAGAGAGCTACAACTCTCTCTCGTTTCCCAGTATCTCCTGGAAGGGAGCTACAACCCCCTACTTCTTTTCAAGGACCACTTTTCATAAATTTCCAAACTGGATCCATTACATCAAATGATCATCAAGTACATGTAAATTACACAGTCAGCTGCTTTAACCAGATCAACAATAACATAACTGAACCCAGAACACCTTATCAACAGAAAAATTCAGTCAACAGATAGTCATGAGACAGATATGCAGCTTACCTTTCTTTGGTCTGCGTCGCTACGCACTTCACCCTCTGCTTCTCTGTGTATACCCGCAAAGTTCCTTCTGCTGCATTGCGTGACCACACACTGCTTCTTCTACTGCGCTGCGTATAATACGCACCCAAATGCACTATCGTGCCGCGTACTGCCACAGTAGGCACGCACCCAAAAGGACTATCGCGCCGCGTACATTTACTGTGCGTACGCACCTGAACCACTGCCGCTCTGCGTACCCACGCAATGCGCCTTCGTCGCCTCTGCGTACCCACGCACTGCTCCTTTGACGCCCCTGCGTACCCACGCACTTATCCTTCTTCTGCTCTGCGTGCCCACGCACTCGCACCGTTAATCACCTGCATACCTCTGATTAGGGCCGAAATACAGTCAGATGCTCAGATTTGATCTTGCGCTCGAGAGATCACCCTTCACAGATTCACTTTCAACTTCTCTTTTATAGATCAAGCTTTTAAATCGAGAACCCAATATTTCAGATCTTAAGATATTCAACCCAAAAGCATACTCAAGCCAAATGATCTCCTTTGCTTTATATAGGCAAGCTCTTCCTCAAATCATGGATCAATACCACGGGCCAAAACCATAATAACATAATACTGTCGGCTAAATACCAAGGGTTAAACATAAGAAACCCCACGTGTGCGCGCTTTACTGCCTTGAAGTGTGTGCACTGGGGTATGCACCTCATGAATGGGTAACCTGCGTATTTGGACGCGGTCCCTGCACGGCGTACCTGCAGGTACGCATCTTCTGAACTGTTCTCCTACGTACTTCTTAATTCTTATCATATTGAGATCCATGCCATGGGTGTTGCCATCAAGTACAACATCTGTAACATACCAGAAACATAATGCCAACACCATGTTCTCTTATGGGTCATGAACAGACGTTGTGAGGATAGTTCCTGGTCTTGTGTCAACCTCGTTAAAAAATGAAACAAGGAGTTGGAGCATGGTTCCTTGTCTTGTGTCAAGCTCGTTAAAAAATGAAATAAGGAGTCGGAGCATGGTTCCTTGTCTTGTGTCAAGCTCGTTAAAAAATGAATCAAGTTGACCAAGGACAGTTTGTTCCTGTATCAACCTCGTTAAAAAATGAAACAGATGTCCGAGGATAGTTCTTTTCCTACATCAACCTCGTTAAAAAATGAAACAACTACCTTTTCCAAATCGTGTCTTTGATTAAGATCTTGTAAATTCCTAGTCGAGTCTTTCCTAGATCTCGAAAGTGAATCTTCATTCCATCCACTTAGCTGAATGAAATGAAGCTTAGGGGGCATATACCTCGAATTGAGTCATTATGTTAGGGGCATGCAAAATTATCTCAAGCATAGTTTTTCATTTCAAGCTTGTGTAAACATGAAACTAAATCCAAGCATCTTGTGATTGCCACTTTTATTAGTTCCTTTCTACTAGATGATCCTTGGTAGTTTCATTCCATTGCCGCCATCTCTTTGGTTGATCATATGCTTTCACTTGGTTGTGTTTTCCTTTCCTGAGGAACTGCAGCAATGAGTGGTTTTGTTAGCCAACCTCTTGACCATTACATGTTTTGAGCAGTTCCTCCATTGTTGGAACCAGTTTCTACCCTCTAATACCACTCGTTCCTCCAGGATGATTCACCTTTAAGCTCTTTTGTGACTCGTAAAAGATGAAAAGATTGCCGATTATTTTTTCCTTTTTGAATCGTAAAAGAGAATAAAAATGTGGGGTCTGATTTCAAGCTCTTTTCCGACTCTTTAAACACGAAAATATTACCCATCTCTTGTCATTTTGAACTCGTTAAAGGCTGCGAAACATCGTTCACCCAGTATACGTTTACCCCTTTTTCAGGTTGGGATGCGCTATTTACGAAAAATGTACTCCTTGACTAAAATGGTCAAGCGGTTCTCTCAAGTGTCATTTTTGCCTTTTTGTGCTCGAGAGACACAAATTTATGAAAAGGGACCATGTGGAGTTTTCTTTTCCGTGTCTTTTTAAAACTCTCTAAACATGAAAAGGATATCGAGTTACCCCTTTGTCGGACTCGTTAAAACATTAAACGACATTGGATTCGTTGCCGTGATGAACGTGAGCTTCTCCTTCCTAAGGTTAATAAAATTATTAGGTGAGATTCATCCCAAGGATGAACTTACAGTGCAAGCATATGTTATCCCCTTCAAGCTTGCGATAAAAAATAATTGGGGTACTTACCAGAAATGGTGAGGGAAAATTTGGAAATTCTATCAGTCGTGTTGGCAGCTCACTCCTGAACATGACACTTTCTGGTTCATGTCAGGTTGGGATATCCTCCTTTTCATTTGACCTTCCTAGGTTGGGCCACTCACTTTTTCCTTCCATTTGATCTTTGCCATGTCATCATGACCACCAATCCTATGGATCCAACAACTACCAAACTTCAGAATCGTGTCGTTGATATGTTTAAGAGTTAGTCCCTCTGTAGTTACACTTACTCCTGATTCTTTGTATCATCTGAAATCATTCACATCCCTTTGTCTCGTGTCGATGATGTGGGATACATCATGGCCCTCCTTCGACATGGTCACTTCCTGTTGACTTCAACTCATTATCCAGGAAGTTGACCGAGAGACTCCCTTCCAATACCTTAGAGCTTGCATGCCCTAATGGCAATTTTTTCACACTCGACGACAAGTTCACATCATTGGATTTTGATCAGGTGATTTCACAGGTGTTTGACATTAGTTCCTTAATTCACATTCCATGAACTGTGTTGCCAGTACCTTGAGAGCCATTGTCATTATTGGTGGTTTCTCTCATGCTTGTTAACAATTCACATCATTGATCAGTAATCAAGTGACTTCCTAGCATGTTCGACTTCAACACATTTATTCACATTTTAGGATTTGTACTTTGATTGGGTCGTTTGGAGCACAAGACCTTGGGCTAAGATTACACAAGTCCAGGTTGCGAGGAGATGTGATATGGTCATGTTGATATACATGTTTCTTTCAGATGGATGGCTGCGACCATACCATGAGTTATTATATGTGATCCTTCTCATTATTGGATGGCTGTGGTCATACCTTGGTTTCATTATGATCCTTTCTATCGGATGGCTGCGCCCATGCCTTGGATCCATTCACATGATCATTCTTTGGATGGCTGCATCCGTACCATGATTCATGTATCATTATTTAGATTCTTCAATGATGTATATGTATCTATGCTTGCTTGTAGGTTCTTTGATGACATACTCTAGTTCCCTGCTTCCACTTGTAAAGCATTTCACCCCTCACTTTAGTTCGACCTTCATACTTTAGGGGGCATCTGTTACACAACATTTTGTCACTGTCCCTGTACTCCCCATCTACGATCCTGGAGGGCCTCTACAGTGTACCCGACATGCTTTCCTATCATGAAGAAACTTCTAGTATGTCCCTCTTCATGAGCAGAATAATTCCCCTTTACATCATTTCCCAAGAATCTTTCTTCTATCCCAATTTACAAGACCAATGCTACTGACTAGGTCACGTATATCCTCTTTTGGAAGGTTTTTTAAATAAGGAGCTGAAGCTTCCATGTCTAGAAGCTCCATAACTGAAGCTTGGTAGATGGTTGGGCCAGATAGAGCCGAGGAAATCAATTTGGGATCCTTTACCCTATTAGGATGGAACAAACTTAAGAGATAAGAACTTCTCCCATGATGAGAGGATCCATCTCCCATCCATCCAAGATATATAAACCTCTCTTTTTCCCAAGCAAAAGCTATTTGGAGTTTTGGAGCAAGTTTGAATAACCAGAAAGACATTTATAGCTTGTACCTTTCTAGTGTGTGTTTGAGGGAGAATAGTGTGATTTTGGTTTGGTTTGAGACTGGAGAGAAAGAGGCCTTAAAACTTCCATTTTTGGGGCTATCCATGAAGTGATAGTAGAAGTGTGGGAACCCAGATATGTTGGAGGAGACCAATAACGTCAAGGCACCGGTTGTAATCTCTTTTTGATTTATATTAATGAAATTATCGATTGATTTCCTACATGAAGTGTCATTTTACATCTTTATGGCTTAACGTTCCTTGACCCATTAAGTAGGCTGAATAAAATATTGAATGCTATCACATTTGTTGTTGTTGTTGTTTGTTTGTTTTAGGTATTTGAAGGAATGAAACGAAAGATAGTTGGAGTGAGGAAGCAGGACCATCACCAGGTGGAATAACATTATAAGAGGTAGGCCCTCTTAATTTATTATAGCTTAAGGATATTTTCCATAGATTGTTTGTTTGTGGTTAGACCCATTCTCTCAGGCTAGAGGAACTGTTTGTGTCTACACTAAGAATTTACCTGCACCACACTCCTCCGAGGTTGGTAAAATGGGATCCCCCAGCTTCTATTCACATTCAACTTCCTCAAGGTCATCATCTGATCACAATACCCTTCGTTATTCTGCATAGGTTCACTTTCCTCACCTTGTTTCCTTTCTTCTGATTCTTCTGATATTTCTAGGAACTATTTCCATTTCCTCTGAGTATTCATTAGGGAATCGAGGATTAAGAGCTTCGCTGACCCATGGTTCAATTTTGTCATTATGGGGTCCTTCACACCCTTTGTAACACGAGTCATACGTTGAAGTGATTTAAGCAAGAAATACATAATGTTTAACAAATGATTATGGCATAAGTGTGATAGAAATTTCAAGTGATAGGAAAAGAGTACCTTATATTGACCCTCTCATGTCAAATACTTTTGCACAAAGACAACTACATCCTTCCACAAGTTCGGTAGAGAATCCCACACGTATCATTTTCTACATGGCTCAAGGAGTTCACCTTCCTTGGTGAATTTCTTTGTTGCACTAACTAGCTAGGTTCTTGTTGAAAACCATCATTCTCCCTATTAGCACTTAGTAATTTTCTGAGGCTGTAGAAGAAAATCACCAAGGTAACCACAAACCAACATTGGAAGCTGGGATCTAGCCTTGCCAGCTTCAGAGAGGGCTTTCTCTTTAAGATTTAACTTTGTTTGATTGAATATTAGGTTAGTTATGAAGTTTGGGGTTTGATTTGTATTTGAATGGTTGGTTGATAACTAAATTTCGATTGGGCTATGAAGTATGCTACATAAAATACAGATTAACTATAGTATCTATAGATAGATCTCATAGGGAAAGGTAACTAAGCCTAATGGATTCTTTAAAGTCTGTGAAAAGGAGAAGAAGAACAGATTAATGTTCAATTTTAAATATAGAGCATTGTTACCTGAATTCTATATTCAAATATACGAAGAAAACATAAAAATTATTCGTAGCCAGGTGCAGAGTGTAGATTTAAACAAATTCTACCCTTTATTTATCTATTGAATAATTAAGATTGGAAAAACAAATATGTGCTATAAACAAAGAAGTATAAACACATAAGACATATAGATGTACTTCACGAACAATTTGACACATGAATCCTATGAAAGAGCTTCTGTATTACTTGGAAAATTTTGCTGATGCTTTAGAAAAATATACAATAGAGTTCTTCGTACAAAAACCAACACTGATACTTCTGAAGATGAAGTATTTATAACTAATTTACAAAAAATATATTGTTAGAATGACTAGGGTGTATCTAAAAATAACAAAACTGAATCAATTTAACTTATTACAATAATATTAGGGAAATTCGAACTGTCTGAAGTGGTGGAATAGCCGGCAGTCTGGCGCTCAAATACTACATGTGCTGTAACGTTGAGTTGTGCCACCAAAACTACCTTTTACTTCTGTAACTCATAGAGTTTATCCCAACATTGTTCGCTTGGGATATTCATCTTCATCGACTTTCTGTACACTTCGTTGACTTTAGTATAATTGGAAAATGTCAGCCGAGGGATGAACATATTTGGAATTGCATATTGAATGTCGAGATCGTATGACAATGCTTCCAAGAATGCCTTTCCTGTCATATTGAGTCTTCCGGAAGTAACGTTTGACCTATCTCTTGCCTTGGTCATAATCTGCTCACTTTAATTTGACCACGTGTTGAGCCTGTCATTAACCACTAACAGGTTTGGAAGTCCTTTCTTGTAGAGAGGCTCCAACTTGGAAAATAATTTCTGTATACTTGTGCTCATAATTCAACCTTTCTCTTCAAGTTGTCTCATAAGATTTCTTTTAGTCAGCACTTCCCGACTTCCAAAATAGTTTTAGTCCTGTCTTCAATTTCCAACTCTTCCAATTCATGACTGTTCTTGGAGTTGAGAAGTTTGATAAGCTCATTGGCTTCATTTGGTTTATCTCCTAGTTGCTTTCTGACATGCTCAATGGCTTCATTTGATCATTCAATCAACCCCTATTGTTCAAAAATGATTTGGATTAAAGGCTAAATATCCTCCATGTCTTCATTGATCCTTTTCTAGATATTTTCGTTTACCTGTGCCAATGTATTTCCAATGGCACAATATTTTTCCATTTTCTGCAATCTTTGGGACAAATGTGTAGGACTTCTGTGTTTCTGGCATGTAGGCATTTTCAAACCTTGTACTCTACTCTTGTAAAATATTTACCTCCAGCTTCAGCTTCTTTAGCTCTTCTTCCTGTATAGATATGTTTTCCATAGATTGAGCTAACTTAACTGAGTCATCAACAACTGATGTGGGAAGCACGGTAGAGGATGATGTTCCTACTATTGAGGTTGCTATAAGGACACCTATTTGTAGTTGATATGCAATTAGAACTGCATCAAGAGGAACAATTGCAAGTTGTGAACGTTGTTCCTTTTCTTTTATCAGTTTTCCCATTTCTTCTTCCATTGCTTTAACCTATGCACCTTGTTCAACTAGAAGCTTCAATATATCTTCCTTTTGTAACTCCATCTCTCCAAGTGCCTTGGCCTCGAGGTCTTCTGTTGCTGGCATCTTCAATTGCTTCTTTAATGTTGCTATGGCAACATTTTTCTTTCTGATTGTCTCCTCCATGGATTTCAAATTGTATGTATCAAAGCCTGCTTTGATCACCCTTTCTTCCAAGTATTTGATTTTGTTATCTTTGGCAAGTGAGGACACTTTCTCCAATTTTAGATGAGACGACACATGATTCAAAGTAAGTTGTAGTTTTGAGGCAGTGATAGCAGTCTGTGTGAAACTAGAATACACCATCTCTCCTGCGTACTTGTGCATATCTATTTGATCTAAAGGATGGATATCCTTTGCCTCAAATTGAAAAGTGGTTTGTTTGAAATCTGCTGCTAACTTTGGTTGAGGGAACTGGGCATGCAAGGATTCATATGCATCCTTCCCTCTCTGTATCATATGCTTAGATGAGTCTGTGCTAGATGGAGGAAGATTTCTTCCTGAATTGAGAAGATATGTTATCATGAATGGCTTCATTTCTTTTCTTAATCTCCTTGTATCTCTAAAAAATGTCCAATTGCCTTTGCTCTGTGGATGTTTCTGGTGTCTAAGGGATGGTGGCTGGAATCTCTTTAGTAACAGAGGATGATGGGGAATTTTTGGTACCACTGTCCAGTTTAAAAGTATTCAAACTTGAGAGCACAATAGTGCCTTGTGTGTCCTCCAGTGATGGGAAGTCTATTTTAGAGCCTGTTTTAATCTTCTTAGTGTATATTTTGAATTCTTTGGCTGAGACTTTTATGACTGATCGAGAATCATCCTCTCTTAGTCTTTTATCTGTCTTCTCTCTAGGTATGGGAGTCTCTGAAGCTGTCTTGGAAAGTACCTGCTCCTCGGCCTCCTGTAATGTATTTTCTACCAAAGTGTGCTGGTTCATATATTTCTCTATTTCTGGCCTCTGAGTATGCACATAGGGTGTGGCTTTTTGTTCCACTCGTAACTTGGAAATTACCCCAAAGGGGTCATAAGACCATGTGAAACTGAGAGGGAAGTTCATTTGTTTTAGCAGGAGGTCTGTTCCTCTCATGCTGCTCTATTGTTGCAGATGAAATGGCCTATTTGTGTTTTGATCCAGAACTGAGATTTCTTCTTGGCTGCCATGAAATGTATGTTATCATAATGAATTATTTTCCTGATGTACTCCAAGGAAAATATTCTCACTGGAAAATACTTGGGCAATTTGTCTAGTGGCAGCTCTGAACCATACACTCTAATTTCTGTGAATGACAGGTAAAGGTACCAGTCCCCTATTTTGACCTATTCACTGAGCTATAAAATCTTATGAATGTCTTCACTAATTGTTGGAACCTTATGGCTACTCAGGAAACAAGTCGTTGGATACACAAACTAGTCTATGAACTTTGAGAGGCTGAATTCCTGTGATTGTCTTATGACTAAGGAAGTCTAGAAGACAACTGACTGCGACTCTCCTTGTTGATCAAGCTTCTTCCCTATGAATGGAAACTTGTATGTTTGAAAGAAAATAAACATGTACATAAGAATTGAAGAATATGTTAGAGTCGGTCTAGTTATCCCTCCATTAGAGATCAAAGCTCTTTTTTGCATTTCATGTTTTAGGTGTCCCACCGCTTTTCATCAGTTGCATTTCATTAGGCATGCCATAACTCTGATGTAGTGGTTTGTGTCTTTCATTCCCCTCGTACATGTCACTGCTGGTTCAGGTTAAATCATAAAACCTCATAAGTCATTTACAATCATGTTTTCAATTTTTAGGTCTAGGTCTAGGGTTTGAGTCAATTTAGTCTTGAAAAGTCTTAGAAGACCAGCAGGCCAGAGGGATGTCTTTGATAGATCACCACTTCAATAATTTTCACCATTGTACAGCTGAATAAGGACTTCTCTTCAAAACTCTGTTTTGAAGACAAGTCGCTACCTCATTTTCGTAAAAATTGTCAAAATTTTCAGTTCTTCAATTGTTCAAGTGCAGCCCTGGTCTCCTTTGCCGAAGCATATCAGAGCTATCCCTACAAAAAATTATCAGAGAAAATCATCATTTCAACCTATTATATGAAAGAAACCAAAAAGGTCAGAGCCTATTAATTTTGAAAAAGTGTCAGCGACCAAACATAAGAAAAATGGGTTTTCATTAAGCAAAAAATTAAAAGGGAGGCTATATGAAGTCATTTCTCCTCATTTGCAACCCATTCCACATTTTGAGAGCCAAGAGCATCATTCAAAGGCGATTTTGCTAGTTTGTGAGTAGTTTGGGTCAGTTCCAGGTCGCGCGACACATCAAGATAGGCGCGCGGCGCACCAGAGGCGCGCGACGCATCAGGCGACTTTTTACAGTGCAAATTAACACGCGTGCGGCGCATCCAAAGCGCGCGACGCGTTGGGTAAAGCGCGCGGTGCATAGGAGTTTATGCTTGAAACTCGCCCATAAATCACTCAAATCACCTCTCCTCACGCATAAATTCATAGGTAGGCCTGCACTCATGGCTTGATTTTGGTTTTTGATGGTTTATATAAAGAAGTTAGGTATATTTGTCATGAAAACCAAGTGTACAAAACCCTCCATGTTCATCAATTTGCTATAAGGATTCAAGTGCCAAGTTTGCTGTAGGGTTTTCAAAAATCACTGTGGCCAAGGTTTCTTAATTCCCTTGTTTCCCATTTCCTATATTCCCCAAATATTTTCCCCAATAAATCCCCACGAACACTACACATTCCTCTCTCAAAATCCTAATCCCTCCCCTATAGCCATATAATCCCTACCTTATTTCAAAACCCTAAAAAATTTCTATGCCCATTTCCTTTCCCTAATTTCCTTATTTTATTTCCATTGTTCCCATTTCCCTAATGCTTCCCTTTTCCTAACAATACCCTTGTCATTTATGTCCCCTTGGTCACAACATTTTGATAAAAAGACAAAAAGTCAACAGTCAAATTTTCGCACACAGTTTTATATCAACATACATATATATATATATATATTCCAACTACCTTGTTGTTAAAGAACATGTCACAGACCGAGTCAGTATATGAGCAGGATTATGATAGTGACTCTACACCAGAGGTCAATGTGCTTAATGTGCCACGGAGGTATCACAAAGGTGGCAAAAGTGGACAGCATGTTAGGGAGGAGCCTACCTCTTTGGCTCAATTGCAAGCTTGCCCACTTGCAATGGATTGTTTTCAGCGCCAAGCATGTTACCAATATTGTGAGATGATCTCACAAACTTAGCATCATCGGGAACTGGTCCGTCTATTTGTCCTTAACTTACAGGATGGTCATGTAAACCTTGCCGAAGTGGATTTCACTTTGTCACCCGACACTATTGCTCAGGCCACCGGGATACCAAATGTGGGGGAGGAATGGAGTAAACGCCAGATGCTGGACAGGTATTACTATGAGCCGTATGTCAAGCCCACATATATTAGACACTTGAGTGCAGGCTTTCCTTTCAGATTCCTGAAAGATGAGTTTGCACCATTGATGAAACTCATCATTCGATATTTCAGCTGTGAGGGCAGATTCTCACGTCTCTATGCGTACCATGTTCATTTGTTCATGCACTTCACACGGGTACGTATGATGAACATTCCGTTTTTCATGTGCCGAAACATAGAGAGGATGGTACCTTTAGTATAGAGGAAGACCCCGGCACATCAGCACAAGAGCATATATCACTATGCATTGATCAAAATCATAGTGATGCATCAGTTGGCACAACAGGGTATTGCTTAGGAGGATTTCCTCTCCCGTGATTTCTTTTCCGTGCTACAGCCTCCTCCAGAGATAGTTCATGATGAGGGAGGGCCTTCACAGCAGTTTGACATTCCTGAGACCAAGCATGTTGATGCTCAAGTATATGTGACATATCAGAAAGGCCCCAGGGCCTTATTTGCAGCCGCACGACGAGTACTATCTCCACCCGGGGTGGAAGGGGTCTCGTTAACATCATCAGTAGAGCGAGTATTATCTCCACATCATGTGGAAGGGGTATCGCCTCTGTCTTCAGCACAGGTACAGATCTAGGATAGGGGCAAGAGACCCATGGTTGATGAGGGTCCTTCAGGAGTTCAGGATACCGTTATCATTGATGTTGATGCTAGTTCGCCCAATTCAGAGCTCAAGGAGATCATTCGAGAGTAAAAGGCCGAGAATGAGTCACTGCAAAAGAAATTGTAGATGGCTAAATGGGTGATCAACTACTTAGAGCAGTGCAACAAGTAGTTGGAAGATGAGCATGAACTTTATGAGCTGCGGAAGATTCGGGAAGACCAGGAATTGGCTCGTAGGAGACCCGGTGATTTGACACCTATTGATCGGGAATCAATGCTTATCCGGGTGAACACTCATTTGGAAAAGTTGTTGGCGAAGGCAAACAGGGACAAGGGCATGCTTCGCCACATGAAGACTCACTATTGGGCTCGCATGCATGTTTGCAAAGCGAGAATGAAGATCCTCAAGAGGCGTTTGAGCAAAGCACAAAAACAATGCAAAAGGCCTGATCCGCTTCAAGTTTTGGCCGAGGCTTCATTATTTGAGCATGATACATGATGGAGGGTCTTCACTCCAATTTTGGGAAAATTTGGAGAAATTTTTTTCGTTTCAAAATTTTTGGCTTGCGAAATAGGTTTTTTGGCTCTATGCGTCGCGCTCAGCGTGCGACCCATAAGATGGGGAGGTCCAAATCACAGGTGGCTTACATTTTTGGATTTTTCATGATGAAATACACATTCTCAGCAATTTCCAAGGCATTTCATTAAGTTCTGGGTGACCAAAAGGCTCAAAAACACCATGAAAATCACCTTTCTGCCACCTTTTGCACCAGTAGGAAGTACTTTCGGGAGAATGCACTTTTGGAGGAGCAAATGGACACCAAATTGGAAAAATTCCACTTGGGTTGGAAAGTAGACATCTAGGGCTTTCCAACAAGCCAACCTGAGCTCAATTTGGATGCCAGGAAGTGCCCCAAAAGAAGGTGGGAAGGCGCGCGACACACAGGGTTTTTTGGCACAGTTTTCATCCTCAGCGCAGCAAATGAAGCCAGTTTGACCAGTTTTGACTTGTGATGGGATTTTTCATCCTTCTTGATGTAATTATTGGAACATTATGTTGATTTGACACTTATTTACCTATTCTAGATGATTCATTCATAAAATAGCAAAAAATTAATGAATGAATTGGTTTCCTAGCTTATAGAGGCAAGTTGTTTTGACTGCCTAGATTGTAGTGCTTAGTTTAGAATTGGTTGAAACAGCTCCTAGGATGATGAGCTCGACCCCTAGAGGCAAGGGAATGTGTTAGCTTGCATATATTATGTATTTTCTTAGTGATTTTCAGGGTTGGACAATTGGGATAGCTTGAGACTATATTGTACATATTTTATCAGCGTTTTTGGCAAAGGAAAGACCAGGGTTTTGCAGCACTATTTGGGATCCATGTGGCTTTATGTGTTGATGGTGTGTTTCTCTCAGTACTTGTAAGTTGTTTATGTGCATCACTTTCTTTATTTAATCTTATGTAATTAAACAAATGAAGTGTTAAGGTAGAATCCATGAACTTGCTATGCTCTGCCTTTAAATTTGTTTAATTTTCTATGTTTTCTTCAGTTTAAGGAGAATCCTTGAGACTCCCTTGCTCTCCTTATCTCCTCACCAGTCTGATCTACCCATATCACTTGCTTTAAGGCATCAATACAATCGCCTATCTTGCCCCAAGTAGACCTCTACAAAAGCTGTGCCTCATCCCCGCACCCAAAATTGCCTTTCCCTAGAATTCAACAAAACCTTTAAAAATCAATTCTAAACTCTTTGTACTTCATACCTAGCCTAAAATTGGTCATCAATTTGGCCATCTCGAGCCTCTTTGATTATCTTTTTTCGAGTTTGACCCGGAGAGAGCCCTCTCCTGTCCTTGTAGGGCTAGCTACAACGCTGAGCGTGGTTTGATGTGGCCTTGAGTCTCACCTTATTTCAGCCTAAGGTAGATTTGAGTGCTAACAGAATATCTAAACATTCCTTCAGTTAAAACTGAAGGAATTGTTCATGAATTACATTTGCTAATAAGTGACCATATTCAAAGGTGATTGATGGTCCTTCTTTTGAAGAAAGGGTGGATAGAAAGCCTAGAATAGGCTCATCTACCTACTCATATGGATAGTAACCAAGAATGGATGACAAGACAAAGATAATCTATCTTGTCCTTTGAGGGAACATAGAAGAGGGATATGGGGGGTTTTCTTAGGGAGTTGAGAGTCTCCAGGGAGAAAAATTTCAAAGATGGCAGTTCTCTAGGGGAAGGATAATTTCTAGTAAATTTTTTTGAGAGCTTTAAGGGAGAAAGGGGAGAGGGAATCACAGTGGGAAACCTGCAAAAGTTGATTTATGCTGTCAGCTGTGATGGTGAAGAGAATTTCACCATTTGGGGAAATAATTTCCCTCTTGCTTGAAAGGTAAGAGGCTTGGCAGCTTAGAAAGAATTCGAGAAAATGATAGGACTCGGGGACAAAAAATAGAGGAAGTCCGGATTGCGAGAGGTGTATCTCATAAGAAAATTATCCTGAAACCAACAACGTAATTCGAAGAGGTCGAATTCATACTATTTTTGGCAATCTTGTAGTCTTTGTCTGCAAGTGAAATATGGTCTACGTCGATAGGGGGAGTGAGCATAGGATTGACTACAGGGGCGGCTTTAGGTGCCATTGTAGTTGCAGAATGAACAGAGGAAAGGTGGAACAAGAGGATTTGGCTATGTGTTGGATAATTGGTGGGAACTTAGAGTGGCATTCCTCTGTAAATTTTTCAAAAACCAGCAACAGAAATGCCATTGTGAGATAAGAGCACAACAGAGGTAAGAATGATGTTCTTGAGGCAAAGAGAGAAAATGTGTGATTTCAGGTGGGAATTTGGTTTTTATTAGCTACAAACCAGCCTTAACCGTTAGATTAACGGTCTTATTAGGGCATTAATTTCCGTAATTGACTCGGAAAACAGAAAGAAAATTTATGAATGTTGCAACGGTCGCAGACGTGGAAGCTGGGGATTGGTTGGTGAGTGGCGTGGGACTATTGGCGGGAGTGACAAGAGTAGGGATAGGTGGTGTGACGGGAATGGGAGCTGCGATGGGTTGTGGAGGTGACACATGGCAGGAAGGCGGATTAAGGTGGGATAACAATACCCTTTCAGAGGGCGGGGCATATGGTATCCGATAAGTGGAGGGGGGGTCCGAAATCCCATGGTGGCGACACATATGGAGCGGTAAAATAATTTTCAGACCCCCCCACCCCCTTGCCATTAAACAATTGTCACTTTGGGGGGGGGGGGGGGGGGGGTCCGAAATCAATCATGGGCCATCAGATCAATGCAATGGGTGATCAGGGGGTCGTGAAAAAAGGCGGGGTTTAACACCAGCTGGTCCCACCACATATTTGCGCACTTGTATTATAACCCAAAGTCCAATACTTTGGTGAATGAACCACTTTCGACAATGATATCAAAAACCTTTATTTTCCTATCTTAATGCTTTTGAAGAGAAAATGAGGGTGCATTTAAATGCGCAAACCATGTCAAATTTTTCATTCTAAAGAGATTTAAAAATATTTATTTCAAACACTAAACTAGTCTACTCAACTACAATAATCCACATTATACAGTTGGACTAACTTTAATCACCTATTCTATGTATCTAATCTTAGCCAAGATAACACTATTTGGATAAGTTATTCACTCTAACCTAATTAACATAAATTGAAATCAACTTGAACATGATTAAACTATATGTCTCAAGAAGAAAGGGATTGTGGCATTTTAAACAAGCTGCACACAATTTCACAAATTCATTCTTTACAAAGCTAGAAGGCTAGTAGTGGCACTTAAGCTAGCATCACCACTTTAACATTTATTCATTTTTTTGTGGGGTTCATTTATCATTTCTTTCCTTTTTTTTCGTATTTATACTCTCTTTTCATTTTTCTATCTTTTTTTGGAAATCATTTGCAGAAAGATATATTATTTACACTCTGAAATACTGAAAGCAATTATTCAATGATCATTTGATCCTATAAATTATAGGACCCTAATAGTGGCTCCAACTGGGGATGGCACTACCTGGTGAAGTGTCAAGAACATTATAGACTAGTAGCATTGAATCCTCATTTTCAATAGTAGCTTAGGGCCTTCTCCATGGGATTCAACTTTTAGACATAAGCTACCCTCTCACGACAGTAAAAATGTAAATGGTATCAACAATGGGTGTGATAAAAACACTTTGTTAGTCCTGAAAAACATAATGCTTGAGCATCTCTCCATTGACAGGTCCTCCAGGTATTTCTGTTCCATCTGTGTTCTTCAGACAAATGCACTGTTACCTCAGTAAGAATCAATAACGTAAGGTACAATCCACAAGTTGTCGAACTTACCATGCTTTCCTTTTTTTTTTCCCTTTTGAAATCCCATTTCAGAACATGATTACTGATCTGAAAATCATCAACTTTAGTCCTTCGGTCAAATTTTTTTTTGATGCTATCTTGGATCAACTAAGTTCTATTATGAACTGCTTCTCTTGTTTGATACAAATGGATGTTTTGGTTTATTTTCCTTTGTAAATCATTTGGTTCCACCTCCAATTCTTGCATCATCTTTGAAATAGGAATTCCCAACGAAGTTGGAAAAACAACATCTATCCCATAAACTAGTTGATATGGAGACATGCCTATTGACTTTTTGGTAGTAAGCCTCTCTGCCCACAATGCATTAACCAGCTTGTTGTGCCATGATATTTTATTGTCCTGCAATTTTTTTTAATAATGTGAACTAAGCTTTTATTGGAGGATTCTTCCAGTCCATTTCCCTGAGGGTAATAGGCTGTAGAATGTCCCAATGTTATCTGATATTTTTTGCAAAAATATACCATCCTTTTTGACCTAAAAGCTGCAGCATTGTCAGTGATAATTTTCCTAGGGCAACCAAATCTAGTTAAAATATTGTTCTCCAGGAATTTTATGATGACTGCATTAGAAGCTTGTCTACTAGGTATGGCTTCTATCCATTTTGTAAAGTAATTAGTGACTGTGAGAATCCAGTTGTATTGGGAAAATGAGGTGGGGTGGATTTCTCCTATGAAGTCAAAGCCCCATTGTTGGAAAGGGGTTTCAACAGATATAGGCCTCAAGGGTAAAGGCAAAAGTTTCTTTTTACCTTCGAATATTTGGCATTTGTGGCATGAAGTAACTTTCTTTTGGATATCAAAAAATAGGGCGGGTCAGTAAAAACCTGCCCTCAGAATCTTATTTGTAGTAGTCTTCCAATACAGGTGTCCACAACAATATCCTTCATGGAATTCTTGCATGAATTTATCTGCTTCATTCTTCAACAGTCAGTTTAGTAAAACACCACCAGCATCTTTCCAATAAATATTTTCATCCAAAATACAAAACTTAACAATTTTAAGTTTAATAAATCTAGCCTTTGTTTTAGTTAAACCAGGGGGAACTTGTAAATTATGTAGAACATAAATAATGTCTGCATACCTGGGAGAGGTAGCAAAAGATTCTGCTACCAATGGAGTCGCCAACTCATCTAGTTCAATAAATATTGCCATAAAATTTATATTTAAAGCATGCAAGTTAGATTTTGTTATTAATTTTGCTAACCCTTGACCTTTGATGAGTTTAGCGGGTTGGATTTCAATATCATATTCTAGTATAACAACAATCCACTTACCCCTTTTCCCATCTAGATCGTTTTGAGTCAGTATATCTTTAACTACTACACTTGGAACAAAAGCAATGATGTGTGAATGAAGAATGTACACTCTAAAATCTTTTATGGCCTTTACGAGGGAAAAAGCTTGCTTTTCCATAATGTCATATTTCAATGCTACATCTCTCAAAGCTTTGCTGAAGAAAGCAATGGGATGTTCATGGCCCTCTTCGTTCTTTTGTAGGAGAACTACATCAATGGTATGCTCTGAGGCAAATGAAAAAAATAGAAAATCTTTAGTAAAATCTAGACTTATTAACATAGGTGCCCGAGTTAAAGCCTGCTTCACACTGTTAAATGATTGGCTAGCTTCCATGTTCCATTTCACCTCAGTATATTTCTTTAGCATATTGGTAATATTCTTTGAAAGTTCAGCTAAATTCGGGATGAATCTCATTAGAAAATTTATCTGTCCAATAAAATATTGAAGTTCCTTTATATTCCTCGGGGGATTAATTTTAAGTATAGCTTCGATTCTGCTGGGATCTATCTTGATTCCTTCTTTCGAAATTATGTGTCCCAACAATTTTCCTTCTTGAAAACTGAATAATGTTTTCTTGGGGTTGAGGAAAATGCCAAATTTCCGACATTTTTCAAAAACTCTTCTCAGGTGATTTAAGTGTTCTTCATATATTTTCGAAAAAATAGTGATGTCATCCAGATATATAAATATGAAATGACCCATTTCATCAACAAAACTAAAATCCATAGCTATATGAAAAGTTGCTCCAGCATTCATTTGACCAAAAGGAATTTTCACATACATGAAAGTGCCCCAGGGTGTAGTAAACAATGTTTTCTCTTGGTTGTCTAGGTGTACTAAGACATGGTTATAACCAAAAAAGCCATCCAATAAGGAAATCCTGCTGGATCCAACCACCTTCTGTAGGATGTGGAATTTTCACATACATGAAAGTGCCCTAGGGTGTAGTAAACAATGTTTTCTCTTGGTCGTCTTAGGTGTACTAAGACATGGTAATTGTCTTTTAGTGAGGCTTTATTTAAATTCTGGAAATCAATGCAAAACCTAATTTCACCAGTCTTTTTCCGAGTTGGAACCGAATTGGACACCCATTTGGAATATCTCAAAGGTACTATGATTTTTGCATCATACATTTTTTTTACCTCTTTTTCAACGAGAGGCATAAGCATTGGATTAATCCTCCTTAATTTTTGTTTAAAGGGTTTATGATCTTCTTTCAAGGGAATTTGGTGTTGTATGATATTGGTGTCATAGGATTTTAGGTCCTCATAACTCCAGGCAAAAACATCAATGAATTCTTTGAACAATTTAATGTACTTGATTTTTTCAGCTGGGGGTAAGGATTTGGATAGTTTGATCATTTTTTGTTGAAGTTCAGTCCCAATATTATGTTCCTCAACACCACCTCTAGTGGTTCAATTTTGAGCTTCTTAGCTACATTATTGAAATCAAATAAATCTTCTAATGGAACAAGATCTCTAGGTAGGATATTGTCTTTTAGTTGTAAAATATCTATTTCTTTCTTTTCTTCATCTATTTCGTGCAATTCTATTTTATTTACACTATTATGTACAATCATATCTTCTACATCAAATTCTATATCTATATTAACATCTTCAAATTCATCTTTAGATTGCAAAAAGTTTTCAATATGAGCATCATCTCCGAAAACCTGCCAGTATATAATGTTATCAGGTACAATAGGTCTATTTTTTACTTTGACAACATATGGATGGGTAAGATGAAATGGTAATTTACAAGTACTTTGCAAAGTAGCAAGGCCATCGGGCAGTATGTTTTGATCTCTTGAAACCGCAAACATACTATATTCATTAAAAAAATCTAGAAAGTCTAACACAACATTTCTATAGGCTTTCATCCTAGGATGTTTTGCAGAGTATTCTCCTTTGATTTGTTTTATAACCAACTCAGAATCTCCATGAATGGAAATCCATTTACCACCAAGTTTCTTCAAAAGCTGTAAACCTAAGATCAAGGCTTCGTACTCTGCAACATTATTAGAACATTGGAAATTCAATTTGTAGGAGTGACCTTCTAAGTGATAAGTATATGAATTAGAAACCGACACACCATCACCAGCTCCTTCTTTACTCACTGATCCATAAAAAATCAAATTCCATAAAACTTTATCTCAATTATCCTACTCACTGATTAATGTTTGACCATCGACATTGAGACAAAAAACAATATTATGATTAGGAATTTATTCTTGTGTGCTTACATCATTGTAAAGAATAAATGAGTCCAGATTAGAATGAACATAATTATATAGGATAATTGTTAGGCCTATCCTGAGTGGTGACCATGAATTTCATGATTTTCTCTCTATAGAGTCTTCTATTCTCACCAAAGACATGGATTGTTGCATAGGACATATCCACTTGTAAAGTTCCTTGGAGTTTGGCTCCCCATGAATGGGAAAACAACATTCCATATTTGGGAGCGATATCGGCAATGATTATGTCCATAAGTACACTTTTGGCAGGGATTTGGACTAAATTTACACATAAATCTTTTATAAGTCCATGGCACTTAACTTGACTTGAAACATAGGAATACAGGTCTTTATAACTTCTGGTAATGTCTAATCCCAACTTTTCCATAATTGCTTTCGGCATAAGGTTGTAGGAGACCCCTGAGTCAAACATAGAGTTCTGTAAGACTTTATCATTAATAGTTAGGCTAACATAAAAGGGAGGTACATCTGCCTCTTGAAGTTTTCCATCAACTTCTGGGCCAATTGGTAATTCAGGTTGATCATCTGACACATTAACTATATCAATATTTTCTCCTATGCTCAATGCTTTCATTATCTAAGATCTATATGCAGTTTTATTCATCAATTCTATCAAAGGAATGGGGATTTTGAGTTTTGCTTATTCATTTTCTATATTAAATGATGACTGTGCTTTATTTGAATTAGAAGATTCTTGTTTATAAGCCACATATTTTTAGGGTATATCTCTTGGTTGGCTAGTAGAGGGATCATTAGTTTGAATTATTTTGGATGCAGTATCAGGTTTTGTTTTTGTTTTTTGTTTTTTGTTTTTTGTTTTTTTGTTTTGTTTTGTTTTTTTTTTGGATTATAACATTAGGATTCTTTCTAATAAGAATCTCAACATTCTTTTTGACAGGTGTTTCAGCTGGTTTCTTTGGTGGAGTATCAAGTGTTTTCCTACTCCCAAGGTTGTACTGCTTATGGAATTCCATAATGGCATTCTCAAAACCTTTCCTGTAATCCTCTAATTCTTCAGGTTCTATTTCATTATGGGATAACAGGGAAAGGTCTTGTTCTTCCTCAGTCAGGAAAATATAGTTGTTATCATTTACTCCCATGAGACTTATTTGGGTGTCCTCTGTATCATCAGCTAATTCAACCTCCTCATATGTATAATTTTCTTGAAAAGGAGGTATTACCTGTTGGTCTAGACCTTTTGGGTCCCTTTGTTTTATATAGGGTTGATTTCTTCGATAGTTTGGATTCCTTATTTGCCCAGTTTGATTTTCTCTCTGAGGAGCCCTATCAGCTATGCTGATTCTATCCATAATTTTCTCTATTGTTCTCAGTAGAGTGTCTACTTTATAATCAAAAGAAACAGAAGATGAAGGTTCCTCTTTTGTTGTTACTCTTTTTTCAGCCTTCAAATTAGCTTTCTTGGCTAATAAATTAGCCTCTACTTTAAGTGTGTTTGCTTGCATCTCCTCTAAGGTTACGAGATCTCTTTCTCTCAGTTGATAGTCCATATCAACATCGAATACTTCTGGGAAATGTATCAGAGCCAAGCCTGGGGGTGGTTTAATGACAAGGGGAATTGCATTGTAAACCCTATTAAATCTGTTACAATACTCTTCTACATTTTCATTGGGTCCTCTTTTAAGGTTTTTATACTCATTAAGGATCTACAGAGGACTCTTTTTAATTTCCCACCTAGTTAGGAAAGATTGGTGAAAAACAACAAGGTCAGTTATACTACCTGCTGCTAATTTTTTGATCCAATTTTTGACTTCTCCACCTAAGCTCTGAGAAAAAAGCCTTAGTTTTACATCATTCTCATCTACTTCATGAAGATAAAAAAAACTCACTCATCCTATCTGTGTGCTGCAGTGCAGTGATAGCAATATTACCAGCAAATTGGGGAATCCTAGTTTGATAGTCTTGGGGCATATCATGCAATTGAGCAGGTAAAACCAGGGGTGCATAGCGAGCAACTATGATATTTGGTCTTAAGGGAGGAGAAGATATATGATTTGTGGGAATTAATTGAGTTACTACTTGTGATATTACTGAATGAGTAGTAGAAATTATAGAAGAGGTAAAGCCAACTGATGATGGATGAACTGATTGGGAAGATCAAGCGGATGCTACAATGGTAAGAGAAGAAAGCTCAACAAACTACTGTATGTAAGCTTGATGTACATCCTGATCAAGGGCTGAAACAAGATCTTGCAGCTTGTCAAATTTCGAAGGGCTTGTTGATCTGAATAAGGTTCAACAAATAGTATTATTGGTTTATAGGGTTGAAGAATGGCTTGATCAACCACTGTCTGATCAACAAAATATTCAGACTTAGTTCTGAAAATACTATGTTTGAAAGGTAGGTCGAACTTAATATATTGAATGGTGTTGAGGTTTTCAGGAATTGGCCCTTGAAAGGGGGCTATTGCTTCCCTGGCTTTCAGCTAAACTTCTCCTTCTGAGTATCCTTTTAGGATTATCTAAAATTTCAAGTGGGTTTGGATCAGGATTGGCTCGAGTATAAATTCTTTTTAGAGCCAGATCTTTAAAAGTAAAAAACAACCTCTAATCATTTATTTCCAATGTTTTGATCACTAGATTTCTTGAAATAAGGATGCAAAAACTAGGGAAATAATCTTATGATGATGAAATGAAGGATTATTTTTTAATTCCCCAACATGGTCGCCAGAATGTTATCACATAGTAATTTTTTGAGGTTGTAGAAGAAAATTACCAAGGTAACCACAAACCAACTTTGGAAGTTGTGATCTAACCCTGCCAGCTTTAGAGAGGCTCTCTCTGTAGTATTTAACTTTGTTTGATTGAATATTAGGATAGTTATGAAGTTTGGGGTTTGATTTGTATTTGAATGGTTGGTTGATAACTACAATTCCATTGGGCTATGGAGTATGTTACATAAGATACAGATTAACTATAGTATCTACAGATAGATCTCATAGGGAAAGGCAACCAAACCGAATGGATTATTTAAAGTCTGTGAAATGGAGAAGAAGAACAGATTAAGGTTCACTTTTTGAATATAGAGAATTGTTACTTGGAATCTATATTCAAAGATCAGAAGAAAACATAAAAATTATTCGTAGCCGGGTGCAGAGTGTAGATTTAAACAAATTCTACCCTTTATTTATCTATTGAATAATTCAAATTGGAAAAACAAATATGTGCTATAAACAAATAAGTATAAACACATAAGATAGATAGATGTACTTCACCAACAACTTGACACATGACTCCTGTGAAAGAGATTCTGTATTACTTGGAAAATGTATTGATGCTTCATAAAAATATACAATAGAGTTCTTCGTACAAAAACCAACGTTTGGTACTTCTGAAGATGAAGTATTTATAACTAATTTACCAAAAATATACTATCAGAATGATTAGGATGTATCTAAAAATAATAAAACTGAACCAATCTAACTTATTACAATAATATCAGGGAAATTAGAACTGTTTGAAGTGGTGGCACTGAAAGGGTGGAATAGTTGGTTGTCTATTGCTCAAATCTACATGTGATGTAATGCTGAGCTGTGCCACTGAAACTACCTTTTACTCCAGTAACACATAGAGTTTATCCCAACATTGTTCACTTGGGATATTCATCTTCATCAACTTTCTATACACTTTGTCGACTTTAGTATACTTGGAAAATTTCGGTCGGGTGATGAATAGATTTGGAATTGCATACTGAATGTTGAGATCATACGACAATGCTTCCAGGAAAGCCTTTCCTGTCATACTGAGTCTTCTGGCTGTAAACTTTGAACTATCTCTTGCCTTGGTCATAATATGCTCACTGTAATCTGGCCACGTGCTGAGCTTGTCGTTAATCACTAACAGGTTTGGAATTCCTTTCTTGTAGAGAGGCTCTAGCTTGGAAAATAATTTTTGTATACATGTGTTCATAATTCAGCCTTTCTCTTCAAACTGTCTCATAAGGTTTCTTTTAGTCAACACTTTCATGACTTCCAAAATAGTTTCAATCATGTCTTCAATTTCCAACTCTTCCAATTCCTGATTGTTCATGGAGTTGAGAAATTTGATAAGATCATTGGCTTCATTTAGTTTATCTCCCAATCACTTTCTGACCTTCTCAATGGCTTCATTTGATCATTCAATCAGATCCTGTTGTTCAAAAATGATATGGATTGAAGGCCAAATGTCCTCCAGGTCTTTATTGGTCCTTTTCAAGATATTTTCCTTTACCTATGCCAATGTATTGCCCATGGCATAGTCTTTTTCCATTTTTTGCAATATTTGGGACAATGTCTGGGACTTCCGTGTTTCTGTCACGTAGGCATTTTCAAACCTTGTACTCTACTCCTGTAAAATCTTTACCTCTAGCTTCATCTTCTTTAGCTCTTCTTCCTGTATAGACATGTTTTCCATAGATTGAGCTAACTTAACTAAGTCATCAACAACTGATGTGGGAAGCACGATAGAGGATGATGTTCCTGCTGTTGTGGTTGTTGTAGGGACACCTGTTTGTAGTAGAGATGCAATGGGAACTGCATCAAGAGGAATAATTGCAAGTTGTGAACTCTGTTCCTTTTATTTTATCAGTTTGTCCATTTCTGCTTCCATTGCTTTAATCTGTGCACCTTGTTCAACTAGAAGCTTCAACATCTCTTCCTTTTGTAGATCTGTCTCTCCAAGTTCCTTGGCCTGGGGGTCTTCTGTTGTTGGCAGCTTCAATTTCTTCTTTAATCCCACTATGTCAGCATTTTTCTTTCTGATTATCTCCTCCATGGATTTTGAATTGTTTGGATCAAGGCTTGCATTGATCACCATTTCTTCCAAGTATTTGATTCTGGTATCTTTGGCAAGTGAGGACACTTTCTCCAATTTTAGCTGAGACTGCACATTATTCAAAGTAAGTTGTAGTTTTGAGGCAATGATAACAATTTGTGTGAAACTAGCATACACCATCTCTCCTACCTAGTTGTGCATATCTATTTCGATCTAAAGGATGGATATCCTTTGCCTCAAATTCAAAAGTGGTTTGTTTGAAATCTACTACTGAATTTCGTTGATCTGGAATTTATCCAAGACAAAGAATTAAAGGTCTTACAGACACATGTGTATGGATGTGCCTATGTTACTTTATGCAACAGATTGATAAGATTGCGAAATACATAGACACTGAAGTAGTTAGAGAAAACATAACAAGCAAGCATGTAAACATGACAAGTTTAATAAAGAGTTCACCCAATGCTCCTGGGCTACATCTCCTGGTCCAGCCTTCAGTGGTGGGCTCTCTATTATGTTTTCAATGTAGCGTTTTTTTACAATAGTGAGCTCAATTTGAGTCTCACTCAACATATATAAATCAGTAGGACTGGACTTGGATCCCCCAAGTCTCTGGAGCACACAGACTCTCTTTACTGAAACTCGACCTCTATTGGTCACGATAGTATGAGCCCAATCTGAGACTCATACATGACAGGCATGTACAAAGGAGTTCGCTTGAACCTCTCAAGCCTTCTCTAGTACCCAGACTCTCGGACTCTCTCTGGTTCTATCTGGATCGATGTTGCCTTCAGCTCAGCTCGACTTCTTCCCTCTGTTCTCTGCTCTTAGCTTTCTTAACTCGCTTTTCTCATTGCTTGCTTTGTTTTTGTGAGTTTGTGGCTTTAAAGGCAATCTTCTTTCTGACTATTTGTTTCCGCCTCTCGGCTTTCTGGTTCTCCTGCCTCTGTCCGTTTGAATCCCTCTGTTCTGCATCATCATCACTGTGTAACGCCTTACAGGGAGGTGGCCACTTGTTTCATAACGAACTGAGTGTCATTTCTCTTGGGAATGTTTGAACTACCGTTATTTCCGTTTAACTCCCATAATGCCCGCAAACATGATTTCTCTGCCAACTCATCGTTCATGACGGACATCAAACCTTTATACAACTTGGCATGTTTACCCCGTTGAATTTGGTCATCCATCGGATCAAATTTCTGCGGTTGATCTGGGACCTCCAGATCCTACAGTCTCCATCTATATCAGGCAGGTAAGTAGCATGACGTTTACCCATTCGATGTGAGCGATTTTCTCTCTCTTCCATTGGACCCATGGCACCCAGTGTGTGGCATCGGGCGGGACTCGTTCGAAACCGCTTACCACTCGAAGCCCTTCCGATATCCTGCTGGTTTTTGTGTGGGACCCACCTCTGATGGGATCGGCAAATTCTGTACGGTTTTATGACTTTTCGAGTCTGGGTCGCTCAGGGCTTTTTCTTCTCTGAGGGGTTTGCCCGGTCGCTAATCGCATATCAGAAACCTCCCCCATTTTTCAAAGAAACTTCTTGTTTTACTGTTTCGTGGTAGCATGCGTTACCATGGGCCAACGGTCTGCACGCTTGACTAAGGGTCCTCGTTGCTCGGCGCTGCTCACAAATTACAACTGTTTGAGGATATTTCTGATAAGCTCAACCTTTGTAAGACTTTGAAACTTTGGCACGAATTTTACAGAGTTATGAAAACTTAGAGAGTTCTTTAGGATCCAATTCAGATCATAGCCTTCCCAATGAAAAATCTTTTGGACCACCAAAAGTTGGTTTTTAAGCATCAACCAAGTGAGGGTATAAATTCCTTGCTTTCCCAATTTCTATCCATTTTTCACTTCTTGGTTTTGAATCTTTGAGCCCAATCCGAAGGTACTCAACATCCCCTTTGCACGTGGTTCTCACCTTCGTGTCCAGAACTGTATCTTCCTGCAATTCATTGAGATATTCAGGTAACCGATCATCAATAGAAGGTAATTGACTCTACTCTTCGTGATCTTCAATCAATGAAGGTTCAAATAGTCTTAAGCTATATGCATTAACAACTAAGTAGATGTGCATGTAAGCTGGTAAATCAAGGCAAAAAGCATTCTCACCAATTTTCTCAAGTATCTTGAAAGGTCCATACCTTATTGGCTTCAAATTTTTACCTTAACCTTGCATTTTGTCTTTGCTAATATACAACTAGACTTGATCACCAACTTGGAAACTATGCTCAATCCGATGCTTATCATGCCTTGCCTTGTACTTGGCTTGGCTCTTTTCCAGCTATTCTTGTACTTCCTAGTGAATCTCTTGGATTTGTTTAATGAACTTGGTTGCCTTGTTCACATCACTGTGTTCATCAACCATGATGTCTTTACCAAACAAAAAATCCAAGGGAGACCTTGGTGTGAAACCAAAACAAGTCTCAAAAGGATATCTTTGTGTAGAACAATGTTTAGCTCAGTTGTAAGCATGCTGCACATAACATAAATGTTCATCCCAAAGCTTGGGATGCTTGCTGCAATAGCCTTTGAGCAACTGGATCACTGTCCTATTGCCTACCTCTATTTGGCCATCTATTTGCGGATGAAAAGCTGTGCTCTTCTTCAGTCTGGTGTCCATAAATTCCCACAAACTCGACCAAAATTTCCCAACAAATTGGGTATCTTGATCAGATATAATGGAAGTGGGTAATCCAAAATGAACCCACACATGTTGAAAGAACAACTTTGTAGTTTACTTAACTGTAATCTATTTGTTACAAGGTATTAAAATACACATTTTGTTGAACCTATCCACAATAACATATAAATAGTCATGACCCTTTCTAGATTTAGGTAGTCCCCCAACAAAGTCCATGGAAATACTTTCCCAGGGGTGAGAAGGAACTTGTAATCGAGTGTACAAACCTAGTTTTCTATTGTTGGGCTTGATTTTAGCACACATGGTACACCCTCTTACATATCTAGAAACTGTCTCATGCATTTTTGGCCAATAACAAAATCTTTGCAGATGTGCAACTATTTTACTTACACCGAAGTGACCTGATATTAGAGAAGTGTGTGCTTCTCGAATTATCTTTACTCTTTCTATTTGAGGAATGCATAACTTTCCGAAATGATACAAGAGTTGGTCCTTAACATGATAATCCAATTCTTCTACTTGTTTGCGATGACTTAAAGTTGCATATACATCTTTAAAAGCTATATCTTGAGCACACTGTTCAATGTAGCTTTCATGCAATACTGGATTATGCTTAAGTATAGTGGATGCATTTATAATTGGTATGGGCAACATATCTGCAAATTTATTGTGTATTCCCTTTTTATATCTGACGAAAAGATGAAACTGTTGTAGAAAACCCATCCACCTATAGTGTCTTGATTGTTGCAACTTAGTTTGTGAGTGCAAATATTGAAGTGGTTGATGATCAGTATGTATAACTGTCTCTTTGCCCGTTAAATAATGTTTCCACTTTTTCACACTCTGTACTAATGCATACAATTCTTTATCATATGTGGGATAGTTAACTACTGCAGAATTAAATATCTCAGAATGATAACATATGGGTTTACCATGCTGCATCAACACCGCTCCCATGGCATAGTCACTGGCATCGGTTTCAATCTCGAATGGTCTTTGATGATTGGGCAGTGCTAGTACTGGTGCTGTACTAATATTTTCTTTTAAGGTGTCGAAGGCTTTCTGCTATTTGCCTCCCCACTGAAACACCTTGTTCAATCCTGTTAAAGCATGTAAGGGAGCTACAATCAAGGAAAAGCTAGAAATAAACTTTCTCTAATATTGTGCTGCTCCTAGGAAGCTTCTAACTTTAGTAGCAGATTTGGGTTTAGGCCAGTTTACAATGACTGCTACCTTAGAGGGATCTATCTTCAATTCACCACCCCCTACAATATGACCCAAATAATTCAAAGATGTTTTGCCAAATTTACATTTTGAGAGCTTAGCATAAAGATTCTCTTTTTTCAAAACATCTAGAGTTTGCTTGATATGCTTTAAATGTTCTTCCCATGTTTTACTAAATATAAGAATGTCATCTAAATATACAATGAAAAAATCATCAATAAAATACCTGAGTACATCATTCATTATTCTCATGAAAGTAGCAAGAACATTAGTTAAGCCAAAAGGCATAACCAACCACTCATACAATCCCTGCTTTATTTTGAAAGTAGTCTTCCATGCATCTTGCTCTGCAACTCTAACCTGATGATAGCCACTATGCAAGTCCAACTTGGAAAAATAAACAACTTCTTTCAACTGATCTAATAGATCATCTATGCGAGGAAGGGGATAACGATTTTTGATCGTTATCTTATTCATTGCCCAGTAATCTATGCACATTATCCATGAGCCATCTTTCTTTCTCACCAAGACAATTGGAGACCCACAAGGCCATGTGCTAGGTCTTATGAACCCTTTCTCGAGTAACTGCTGTACCTGCTTCTTGATTTCCGCATTCTCTAAAGCGGACAACCTGTACATTCCGATGTTAGGCAATGGAGCATCTTGCTGCAAATTAATATCATGTACTATTTCCTTTTTGGGTGGCAGACCTTTAGGTTCTTGAAATAGTATATCATATTCTGAAACAACTTTTTCTAAATCAGCTTGTTGTTTAGCATTACAACCCTCAAATACATTGGTTTGTCATGTTTCTTTTCCTTTACAACCATCAGTAAAAATTGTCTGCATGAATTTAGAATTCTTTTCATCTGCCCTGAGTTTATGAGAGTATAATTATTCTTGAGTTTATGAGCTCTTACAATATATTTGATTCCATATTTAACGAGTTGATACTTGTTTTCATCTCTATAGAAAATAACTTTTCTATCATACAAGTAAGGACTTCCTAAAACAATTCCACATATATCTAAGGGAACAATATCTAACTCAACCTCATCTACAAATGCTAACCCAAAAGAAAACATAAGTTTACATTGTCTAGTCACTTGTGGTTGTGCTTTATCACATAACCAACCTAATGGATATGGCTTTTTGTGAGGTGTGGTTAGTAATCCCAACTTCTTTACAATTGCTTCAGAAATTAAATTTACTTGTGAGCCACTATCAAACAAAGTATCAATCTTTTGATGCTTGGAAAACAACTCGAATATGAAAAAGCTCATGTCTTTTCCTCTCATTTTCTTCATTGTCAGTAGATTGTGCAGAATTACTAGTAGATGCTTCATAATTTTTACCTTTTATACCTGTGGCTACAATTGTTGTTTCATCTCCTGATTCTGACCACAAATCCTTTTGAATAGCTGCAACAACCTTCTTCTTTTTGCCATTGTACTTCTTGGGTTTCAGCTCCGTATGTAGAATCCAACAATGTTCATCATCATGCCCATCCTTCTTACAATGAGTGCATGAAGATTTGGTATTTTGTACAATATTTGTCTTCCTCTCTTTCCATTTTTGTTTTCTTTTCTCCTTATTCTTGCTTGCAATGGGTTTTGATAATCCCCTTGTTAGCCTCCTGCTACAGCAGGTTACTCATCTTTCATGATTGACATTTTTACATGCCAAATATGTCCTATTTTGCATACTGCAATGTTCCATATTTGCTACAGAAGGCCAAAGAAAGATGCCATGAGAAAATGCTAATACAATTACCACCACTGTGTTCCAATTTTGAGGTACTAATCCATTTTTGAAGAATTTTCAGCTAAAGGGAGGTCCAAACAGCTTAATCTTGGTCTCCCTAGGTTTCAATTTCTTGCTTTAGGATATAAGAGAATGGATATCTGTCCAAAATAGCTTAATCTTGGCAGATTCTTAGACAGGTGGAAAAGTTAAGGAGCCCAACTGCTTAATCTGGGCTCTTGGAAGAGATAAGGGTAGATTTAGATAGGAGGGCAGTCAAAAGAAAAAGAGGACAATCAGGGTTTGCTAATTCAAGTGCACCCAATTCAAGTGAAGAAAAAATATTAGGATTATTAAGCTGGGTAGGTAGTGTGAGGTTGCAGAAGTAAAGATGCTATTACCATTTGGCTTATCAAAAAAGGCTCATCTCATGTGTAAGTTGGCACCTTGGCAGTTGATTGGCAGTACAACAAGGAAGCATGACTAATTCCCCTTTCATTTGCCCAAAAATCATTAACTAACATCCCCTTAAGGACCTTAGGATCTTCCCAAGGAATCCAACTTCACTCCATTCTTATTAAAGCCTAGTTGACAGCTGAGTTGACTTAGTGAAAAGAAGCCACATTTCTTGTGTAAAAATTCATCTTTGAACAATCCGTTCATTTCCCTATATATGAGTTTCTACTCTATAAACTTAACATGAACACATCCTTCCTCATTTCTCAGAGCTCATATTAACATCTAATCCTATTATATAGCTCCCTAAATCATGTTTCCCTACCCCTACTCTAAAAAGAGATTATATAAAAAACCCCAATAAATACTAAATATCCCGCCCCTTGGCAATTATAGCCAAATAAATCAAAATCGGGAAACATTAGGTCCACTTGGGGCCCACTATTAACCCCTCTGCATTCACTCGGGATTTATTTAACTCCTGGTTGAATAAATAACCATATTAACCCCCCCCCGCATTCCGTTTCTGGGATTTATCAATATTTGATTGATAAATAGCCGAAACCCGAAATTATTTTAACGTTAACCTAAAGTTTGAAACCCACCCGCGGCCGCAAATATTTCATGGTTTAACGCGCGTGCATTTGTGCTAAACCCCGATCATCTTCCCCTCCCGTCTACCGTCGGATCAGCCCTCCTAGATCTGACGGCCCTTGTGCATATCAAGCGCCCTTTTGCGATGCTTCGTTAGCACCCGATTCCGACGGTTTTACCGTGGTACACCAAGACAGCTGGCGACATCCCATTGTATCAGGCTGCCCCTGACAAATACCACCTCTGTACCAAAGGCAGTCTGATGCAATCCAAAACCGCCCTCCCCTCGCGTGATACCAGCGCCGCGTCACCCTGCCACATCGCCTCCACCTCACCCTTGCCTGCCTGTGCCTTGCTGACATCACCTGCCACCGTACTGTACTTGTGCCATGTCACCAGCTGACGTCATCAACCTGCCACTGTGTCCACTGCCACGTCATCATCCACGTCAGCTGCCACGTCATCTTCTGTACCCGCTACCCAACAAAAAATATGTCATGATGACGTCATCCTGGGAAAATGCCAAAAACCCCAAAAAGCGCCAAAATTCTGGAAAGTTGGGTTAAAAGTTGTGAAAAGGACTATTTTAGTTTATTTCTATTTTCACTGTGAAAACAACGTGCATGCGGTTTTTCGTTATTTCACACTCTTGAGACTTCAACAGCCAGTCAACCTGCAAATTCGGCACCGTGGTTCATCTCAGTAGCTCAATTTCTACTTGTCAAGTGCCTTTGGCGTCCTCATAACATGTATTTACCCGATTTTATACCCAAAACCCTGTTTTCATGCTTCTCTGTTCAAAATTCCGAAAAGAACTCACTTTTGGCTTTTAAGGGTACTCCCATCAATCACCCATTGCCCTGCACTTATCATTTGAGCTGGTTATTCTCTATAAACTTACAGTTTGAGCTAATTCCCTCTGTGAAAGGGTTATTCCTCCACTCTGTTCATTCATGGTCGCCCTTGAAATACTGAAATCTCTGAGTTATTAAGTCAAGCTGCTCAAGTATCCTATTTTTCATTGGTTCTAGCCTCTTTTCCTAAAAGGGAATCCTTAATTTCCTTTCCCGTCTACAAGCTTGTGCCCCTCAGGCGAAATTCAGATGCCATCCTCTCAGCATTGTGTTGAGTGCCCACAGAGCCTCTAATTTCGACCCGTTCCTGTGAAAACATCCAGCTGGAGTGCTGCCACTCTTTTGCATACCATGAACTCTATACTGGGAGGTCCATTTAAATAATAAATCAGTGGTTGTACCTGTCATAGTGTCCACAGAGCCTCAACCTCTGCCTCCTGTTGCTATTTCGCCTCTATTCCACTCAATCAAAACAATACAAGATATGGAGGCCCCAATTTGTTGAAAATAATACTGAGAAGGGGGGTGAATCAGTATTATCTAATCCTTTTAACAATTCTTCCTTATTTATACTTTGAATTATTTTTGCATATCAGTACCATAAAACAATGAGCATGAACAAGAAAAACAGACAGTCACATCAAAGAACACCAGATATAAGGTGGAAACCCAATGTGGGTGAAAACCACCTGCTGCAATATGTCTCTATCTTCTTTCAAATTAGAAACTCCTTTTACAATGGTCTTGTACTGGTGCAGTCCTTTACCAGTACGCAGGCTGCAACCTGCAGAGAGCTACAACTCTCTCTCGTTTTCCAGTCTCTCCTGGAAGGGAGCTACAACCCCCTACTTCTTTTCTTTCAAAGACCACTTTTCATAAATTTTCAAACTGGATCCATAAATATCAAATGATCATCAAGTACCAGTAAGTCACCCAGATAACCAGATCCACAATAACAGAAAACTAAACCCATAACACCTTCTGCGGCGTCTCCTGCGGCACCTCCTGCGGCGTCTCCTGCGGCGTCTCCTGCGGCACCTCCTGCGGTGTCTCCTGCGGCGCCTCCTGTGGCGTCTCTTGCGGCGCCTCCTGCGGCGTCTCCTGTGGCGCCTCTTGTGGCGCCTCCTGTGGCGTCTCCTGTGGCGTCTCCTGCGGCACCTCCTGCGGCACTTCCTGCGGCCAGCTCCTTCCAGCAGGAGCACGACAGACAACCAGGTGGGGAGGTTTCATCCTCCAAACAGTAGGCGCAAAAGGGCTCAGACATTAAAAGGGCATTTACTAAAATCAAAGCTAGGAACGAACCAATAAGATTCCAGCTGTATAATCAACTGCTAAGGATGGCCCCAACAAATCAACAGAGGCTGATGGCAGCCTATGACATAGAAGCAGGGAAAATGACTTTAAGTCACTTCAGACCCACCATGCAGCAACCACAATCAGCTGTAAACTACATAAGAACCAATCTGGAAGTCCTTTCCAAGGACATACATCCAATAGACCAGATTGAGCTGCATAAGCAGACAGGAGAAATGGTGTACTCAACTCTGGCAGATAAGGCTCTACTGGCTCATAGATTGCAGAACTCCTTGTACAATACCTCTGCCCAGCTAGAGCTAGAAAAATCCTCATCATTGGCCAAAGACAATAGGATAAAATCACTGGAGGAAATCATAATAGAGATGGGACATGACCCTAAAGACCCCAAAGGAACACAAGCCTTGATCAAGAAAAAAGAAGAGGATATAGTAGCCCTCAGAAAACAAATGAAATTGTTGCCAACTCTACATCCTCAGACTACAGAAGTAGCAGAGTAGAAAGAAATGGAGGACGTGTACACCTTGCTTATGAAAATGAATCAGAGAATACTGGACATGGAGAAAGCACTAGAAGAAGCTCTACAAGGGAAACAGCCTGAGTTGGCCTCACGGCCTCCTCTATTAATTCCAACGATCTCGGTTCCTCCTCCAGCAGTTACTACAACAACACCTCCACCAGCTTCAACTTCAGCAACAACCACATCAGCAACCACAACAACAGCAGCACAAGAGGCCAATTTGGGCATGGAGGCCATGATGAAAGAGATTAAGGCCCTCAAATTACAAATGACAGAAATGAAGAAAACTAAAGAAAAGCTAGCTAAGATTGAAGCCAGCTATGATAAATCAAAGATTTCAGTTACTGAGAAAACCAGGGAAGTAAAGGCCCTAGAAAATAAGATAAAGGCCTCAGAGAAAGACCTCACTCTCCATACAAACCTGACTCAAATCAAAACAATTTTGTGGGATAATATTGGCAAAGCTCTCGTTTATCAATGGACAGGGATTCAAACCATTTTTGAACAGATAGATTTGATGGCGATAGCTCAGTATGAGACTCAAAAGGCCAAGGCATTATTGGCAGACAAGCCTAAGTTGGCTAATAAATTGATTCACTTTTTAAATACTCGTACTGGTGACCAGTTGATAGCACTGAACATTCAGAACAGAACAAAGACTATTGTGAGAGTCAAGAAGGTGCTAACCATGAGAAATTTTGTCCAGACCATAGAAAGAAAGTGCCAAGAGATGCAAACAGAGGTACAGGCCTTCAGACAAAGAATGGGAGATTTACAGAGCAGAGGTTTACCCAGCCTGGTCACCAGCACAGGAAAGCTGTTAAAATAGGAGCAATATGCATACAGGCTACATACTTATGTACAAAATCAGATCACTGCTTCATCAAGCAATACAGAAGAAGCAATCCCTCCCACAGGGCAGAGTTTGTATAATAAACTAGAAGATCTATTTTACATTGAACACGAAATAAAACATCTCTTTCTAGTATGGCCGACTTATTATACATATACAGAAGCTGATGAAACATTATTCAAATTAAGAAAACATCAGTTACCACCAGAAGAATGGTGGCAAAGCTTGCTACAGATTTTAAAGTAATTTCAATTATCTTCATATTTTGCTTTCATAAGAAAAGTTCATTATACAACTCTACCATCAGAGAATTCAAACCAGCAACGGATGAAATTACCACTAAAAAGCATCTGAACCAGCTACGCATGTGGCAGGTGACAGCACGCCCAAAACAGCTCATCAGCACAGCGGTCATCAACCGACTTTCTCAGTCCAGGAGTCAACAACAATCAGGACACCTACAACGGCTAATAAAACACATTTACTTTCTCGATTATTGTTGTGCGTTTTTTCTTCATAAATAGTTATTGATTATGTCAGAGTAGATGGACACAATTAAGACCAGATATTTCCCTATGGGATATTTGTAAATAACTCCTATATATACTGTGGAGGCAGATGTATTGGGGGTTGGTTGGTCGTTTTTTGTGATATTGGTTGATACACTCAGAGGGAGACTCACACTGTATGTATGAAAGATTTCTATAATCAAAGATTTCTTACAAGCTTGGAGACTGAACTATTGCTGTGTTTAAATGGTTGAAGAAAGATTATGAAATTCTTGTGCTATTACATGACTCAATAAGTACTTCTTACCTCTGTTTTTATTCATGAATTACATTCTAAACAACATAAAGGAAGATTAGTTTAGAATTTGTTTAACTACACTGTAGACTCAATTTCTGCTGTTTCTTCATGTTTTCTTCCGTTTTAGGCATAAATATGGATTCCACATGGCTCATATTTCCCCTAATTCATCATGTATGCCAGTTATCCAGGGATTCTTGACTGCCCCTGGATAGAGTTCATTCGCTTTCCCTTTTTTTAAGTCGACTGAGAGATTCTTGACTGCCTCTCACTCCTTAGCTTTCATCCCACCTCTTTAGCCTGAAGATTGTGTCATATACAGCTACCCTACTTCATATTTGTCTTGTGACCGAGAAAACGCACCAACAGTCTAACTCCATGACTCCATGCCCAATGGTTTGAAACTCTTCACCTTATACATGGTTTCTCCACTTGAGAATATCCTCCTTCCATCTACCTTCCACCCAAACGCAAACAAACCCACTGAACCCAATAGCTAGCCTAAAATCATCATCAACAAAGCTAAATCATTAAGAGAGAGCCCTCTCTGATTGCAGGTGGGCTAGAACCTGCAATCCAAAGATTGGTTTGTGGTT
>APFE030684975.1:13121-59411 GCA_000404065.3 Pinus taeda | reverse complement strand
CAGTAATAAACAACCATTAAAACACATTAAAACACTGATATTTTTGGTCAACGTGACCCTGGAAAAACCCCCTACAACTCTTGGGGAAACCAGTTTGAGAGCTCCTCTTTATTTCTGAAAAATGTCTTTTTACAGCAAGAAAATTTCAGCAAAAAATTACAGCAAAATAATTTTTTCAACAAGCAGTGGTGCAACCTCAAGGATAAGCTGTTCAAGGGTCAAGATATTTGGGTGTTGCGTGTAGACCTATCTTGCTGCTGAGCTAGGCCGCAGGGCATAGCCAGCAACATAGAACTTTAAGGGTTACACTAATTAGTGGCAGTGCTGGAACCTCTCTTGGATCACTGCAGTCTTTGAGTTGTTGACTCTATCAAGGACTAACATGATGTAGGTGACATCAATGATGTTGAGAACAACTCAGTGATATTTGGGTGCAACACCGAGACGATGAAGTACAACATGATGATGAATGCTGCAGGATGATGGATGCAGCATGATGGCATGGTAGTGATGTGCAACATGATGATGATGAGAGCAGCTCAGTGATTAGAGCAACACAGTGACGGGTGCAGCACAGTGATGGGTGCAACATGGTGATGGAGTCACCTTGTAGGATCAGTGGAAGCTGTATGTCTTTACCGGAGTTCAGATCAACAACCTCATGTGTTATCTTCATAGAGAAGATCTCTGCTCTTATTTTGGTAAGTCAAAATGTTGACTTCTGATGTATATGTAATATCTCTCTCTCTGCTGAACTATTGAAGAACATAAGAAGAATTGATCAAGGGTTTCCCCAGATTGGGGTTTGTCCCTGGCTGCACCACATCTTGTGTCCTCTTGTCTTGGCTTGTTTTCTGCGATTTATGTTTATGTTCTATATGTATTTTACTATCATGCTAAATGTGATTGTTAATCTGGAATTGATATTGAGCTAATATGGAAAATTGAAGTAAATTTGCTCTGAGCATAGAACATACCTAAAATTAACATGGTGTCAGAGCTGAGGTGAAGAGAAAGCCCAAGCAAGAGTGAAAGAGCAATCACCTAAGACAGTTGGTCAAGGTCAAAAGACTCAATGGGTTCCTCATCCCACTTCAAATTCACCAAGGGTGAAGTTGAATCAAGAAGATTACCAGAGTGGCGCAACAGAAGCATCTAGTGGCCTACCTAAAGGTCACTTCAATGGAAAGTCCAGATCTAAGGATGGAAGGAAGGCAGACACCTTGCTTGCAATGAGTTTGGCCATTATGCGAAGTAGTGTCCGAATAGAAGGGACACATCACTTGATGATGATAACAATCATTCTAGGGGCATCTTCAATGATTAAAGGAATGACAGGTACAATGGCAAAGGAAAAAAGAATGTAGGTCATCAGGAAAATGGCTGACTCTTCAAGAAAGCAAGGAACTCCAGGTATGAAGAATCAAATGTTGTTTCTGATAAGAAAAAGGAATATTATCTTATATGAGCCCTCTCCGCTACTTCTCTGCACTCTTTGGGAATCTGGCTTATTGATAGTAGTGCTTCAAGGCACTTCATTGGAGAGAAGGAAACAATCGTGGAGATTATACTTGGAGTCAATGCCACCTATCCCGGAAAGGGTGTAGGGAATGTTACCCCTCAATTGAATGAGGGTAACATGATTCATTTACAAGAAGTTCTTTATGTACTGGATGTCAAGAAGAACCTGGTGTCCATTTTGGTAATGGAAGTCAAAGGTTTCAAGGTGGCATTCATCGATGGAAAGCTACGCGTTTGGAAAAGGAATTTTCAAGATGCTTTTATTCTTGGGTTCATGGTTGGCAATTTGTATCAAGTTACAGGAAGTCCATTGGGGGCCATGTCGGTTGACATATCTCTTCTATAGCACCGAAGGTCTGCTTATTATGGGGCCCTACCCGATGTGAGTCAGATGGTGACAAGGATGCTTGAATTCAAGAAGAGCATGGAAGTACATGTCCGAGATGTACCAAAGGAGAACTTACTAGGGGACCATTCCCCTCATGTAGCAAAGTCCACAGATTTGGAACAACCCGAGGGTTTGAGATTCATGATCGGGAATCTCATGTATGCAGGTGAAAGAAAGCTCTCTATGATTTAAAGCAAGCACGCCGAGCTTCGTGTGAGAGGATTGATAGCTATCTGATGAAGCTGAGATTCACTAGGAGTGAAGCCGATCTAAACCATTGCTGTAGGGTTGTGGATGCTAGACCTCTCATACTAGTACCTTATGTGGACGATCTCTGTCTGGCAGGTACTGATCCTCTCATTTACAAAAATAAGAGGGAGTTGGATTTCGGATTTGGAATGGTGAACTGCAAGCCCGTGACTACCTCGATGAAGCCTAACTTTAAGAAGTTACATGGTAGTGATGTCGGACTTGATTTGGGAAATGCCTCTGAGTTTCATAAACTCATACTAGCATTGATGTTCTTGTGAACTCTCGTCCGGATATATGTTTTGCAGTTAGCATGTTGAGCTTATATATGTTTGAGCCTCATTGGATTGTTGCCAAGAATAATTTGAGATATCTTCAGGGCACAATCTCTCATGGATTGAGGTACATTGCCGGAAATGTGAAGCTACATGATTATTCTGATGCTGATTAGGCAAGCAGTGTGGAGGATTGCAAGAGCACTTCTGGGTGCTGGTTTTCTTGATTCTGCTTTAATATCCTGGATAAGCAGGAAGTAGAAGTCGGTTGCTTTAAGCACTGCTGAGACCGAATACATAGCTACGAGTATGGCCTTGTGTGAAGCTGCCTGGTTGTGGAAGCTCCTCAGTGAGCTGTTTGGACATGTGCTGGATTCCATCGTGATCTTCTGTGACAACCAGAGGGGGATTCGATTGTTGAGGAATCCCATGTTCTATGATCGCTCCAAGCATATAGAATCAGGTAGCACTTTATCTGGGATATGGTACATTGAGAAGCAAGAAGGCTCCATCACATTGGGACTGATGTGCAGGTGACCGATATTCTATTGAAGCCCCTGGGAAAGATCAAGTTCTTGACTTTCCGAGAACGACTAGGAGTCGTGGAATGACTCTCTCCTAAGGGTTCTGTATGATATGGACATTGAGCTCTGGGAGCTCTGGGGGGCTTGGGGGTACATCTTGGAGCGATGAGCAGCCATAGTGTGAATGGTTCAGCCTTCCCCTAGTGGTTTGCTATGTAGGCAGGAAGAGTGGTTCATCCTTCTCCCGCTGAGACACAGTCATAGGGTGAGTGGTTCAACCTTCCCCTAATGATTTGTTGTGTACAGGGTGAGTGGTTCAACCTTCCCCTGGGATACCCCTTGCGACATGTAGGCAGGATGAGTGGTTCATCTTTCTCTTGCTGAGACATCCCACCCATGTAGTCTGGGACTCATGGAAAGTGCCTCTCATCTGGCCAATGAGTAGGGAAATGAGGATAGGGACCATAGCCATACCGATGGATGCATCGTGTTACTACCATACTCCATATGCTAGGATGATATTGATCTGGGATCAATTGGAACTAACTTCGGGTTAGTAAGAGTGGTATACTGGTATGTGACACTCTATTTATTTGGAACTGATTTCGGATCAGTGAGAGTCGTATGATACACTGTCTTTATTTGGAACTGATTTCGGATCAGTAACAGTGGTATGAGACACTCTCTTTTATATGGGATTGACTTCGGGTCAGTAGAGGATGGTATGATACATTCTCGATCACTTCTTCTTCTTCTTAGTTCAACAGAGCAGAGCAGAGCAGCGTAGGGCACTGATGGTAGAGATGGTACAATTTGGCAGATGGATTAGCAGATGGAGTTCTCCCTAGTTGAGAGGGAGTGTTAAAATTGGCAACTAGGGCCAAATTCCATGTGGGTCTACTTATTCATGGTAGTTGATATTTTTCTTGGATTCCTCTCATCGAGGTGTAGGATTGATCTAAAGATCATCCGATTTCGATAAGTATTCATGGAGATATGAATTTATTTGTGTTATGGGACAATTCGTCAAGGTCGGCCAACGACCAAATTGCCCCCTCTCATTCTCAACGTAGCACTATAAATAAAGGTGATTTTCAAGTCATTTCACACACCTCTTGTGATCTCTTCCTCTCCACTTGTCTTTGGGTTTTGGTGGGAGGAGAGATCTTAGAATGATACGCTGCCCTAGAAGAAGCCCTAGACCCTAACGCTGTCATGGAGGAGACACAACTTCTTATACGTTGTCAGGGAGAAGCCCTAGGCGTGGAGCTGAAAGGGTTTACTAAGGAGACCTACGCTGCCCTAAATTACAGTCCATAAAGCCAACCTTAACGCTGGTATGGAGAAGCCACTTGCCCTAATACGCTATCTAATACGCAACAAGAAGAGGCACTTAACGCAGTCATGAACACAGCTAAAGGGAGATTCACAAAATCCCTAACTGCAGTCCTCTATACATAGTTGATTACAAGGCATAATGTAGACCCCAACACGCTGTCCTATACGCAACAAGAAGAGGGACTTTGCTGTCCCTAACACAGTCATGGAAGGGGGTTAAACGCAACCTTATCTGCTGGCCTTATTCCACTGATATGCCGGAAAGAACACAGCTCTAACGCTGCCCTAAATGCAGTCATGGAATCACAACAAGGATTGGACAAAAACACAAGTCTATGACTGACATCTAGACGCTGATTTAGGAGGGTCATATTATGCCCTAGCTGCAGAGAGTAGGAGGGCTTATGACTATATAATGGAGGCCTAAAAGACAGGCCCTAATGTTGTGTAAGAAGGCTCAATGCAGACTTGAATAAGGGCACTTATGTGCAGTCCTAAGGAAAGTCATACATGCTGTTACAGTCTCGGTATATACTACAGACTTGGGTATAGAATCTCGGCGACTAGGTGCAGTCATAGAAGGAGCTTAGACAACATGGATTTGACAGTGGTGCAGCCTCAAGGATAAGCTGTTTGAGGGTCAAGATATTTGGGTGTTGTGTGTAGATCTATCTTGCTACTTAGCTAGGCCACAAGCCATAGCCAGTAGCAAGATGTTGCACTAATTAGCGGCAACGCTGGAACCTCTCTTGGATCACTGCAGTCTTTGAGTTGTTGACTCTATCAAGGACTAACATGATGTAGGTGACATCAATGATGTTGAGAACAACTTAGTGATGTTTGGGTGCAGCACCGAGATGATGAAGTACAACATGATGGAGACAACATGATGATGAATGCTGCAGCATGATGGGCATGGTAGTGAGGTGCAGCATGATGGTGAGGTGCAACATGGTGATGGGAGCAACATAGTGATGAGAGCAGCTTAGTGATTAGGTGTAGTACAGTGACGGGTGTAGCATGATGATGAGGTGCAGCACAATGATGGGTGCAACATGGTGATGGAGTCACCTTGTAGGATCAGTTGAAGTTGTATGTCTTCACTGGAGTTCATATCAAATACCTCATGTGTTATCTTCATAGAGAAGATCTTTGCTCTTATTTTGATAAGTCAAAATGTTGACTTCTGATGTATATGTACTATCTCTCTCTTTGCTGAACTATTGAAGAACATAAGAAGAATTGATCAAGGGTTTCCCCACTTTGGGGTTTGTCTTTGGTTGGCACCACATCTTGTGTTCTCTTGTCTTGGCTTGTTTTCTGCGATTTATATTTATGTTCTATCTGCATTTTACTATCATGCTAATTGTGATTGCTAATATGGAAAATTGAAGTAAGTTTTCTCTCAGCATAGAACATACCTAAAATTAACATGTTCCTATTAAATCTCCTTGTGGATGAAATCATCCCATTGTCTATCCCAATTTGAAAATTTCTCTCGTGTCATGATGCCCTTAATGAAAGGGGCCCATGACTTGGTGAAGCCAATTAGGCCCGTCCTTACCATCTCTCCATCTGTTGCGACTTCCTCGACTGCAACCAACTCATCACGAACTTGTGTGATCTTGCTGAGATTGGTAGTCACTATATTTGATTTGGTAATCTTGGCGTTCTTGAGCTTTTCTCTCATTGCCATCTTCCTGTTGGCATTATTGCTCTGGTATAGCTTTGTGAGAGCTTCCCACATCTCCCTTGCTATATTCTTCTGAGATGGGTGAGGAATTACATGATCCTTCACCGCATCTAGATAATTCTTCTAGTTTTCATATCCTTTTGATTGTGGATGGCCAGATTTGTAGCATTTGTAGGTGGGTGAATTTGGTGTTAACAAACTCTCATATGCCATTCTCCATGAGAATCAGTGAACCCTCGCCTTCCAGGAAATGAAGTTATAGGCACCCTCTAACTAGTCCTCAAACCTCAGATTGATTGTTTCCATCTTTCCAAATCAGAAACTCAACTAAAAGGTTTTGCTTGGTCCTTTAGGCTACCACTAAATTTGTTGCCAAACCCTTGACTAGTACGATCTCCCTTTCTCCCTTTGAGGGCCAACCTCTGCCAATCACGCTAGCACTGTGGGTTGCATTATGATGTTATGTGTTGTTGTTTTTGTGGCATCATAAACTCTTTTATTGGCTTGCCAACTACCTTGTCGGTGTCACCTCTGCGCTGACAATCCTATGGTTGACTCTAATAATATGTTGGACCACCCACAACTTGTCTACTTGCACCCAACCCTGCATTAATAATGCCAGTGGTTGCGGCCCTCCTTGCTCGCAACCTTGCCCGTGGTGGCTTGGTTGTCACTTCTGCAGCGACTGCTACCCATGATGTTTGTCTACACTGACGATTGTGACTGAACCCTATCTTCGGCTTTTATCTTACTCTGTCAACCTGCCTGCATGGTCTCCTATCGACCCTTTAGACCCGTTGTCTAGGTGGTTGTTTACTCAATTCAACCACCTTTCGTGTAGTCTGTCCTGCTGACCACTCACCTGAGCCATCACTACCTTCATTGCTCTTGTCCTCGGTCAACTGCAGGTTGATGAATTTACTCCCTCAATCCTTGCATGCCAAATAGGTTTGTAGGTATTTTGTCAGCCTTGTGCTTTGTTTGTAGTCATGTTGCCGACAATCTCCTTCAGTACACTGTTGGGTATGTCTTGTCGTGGGCTTGTTCTACGCTGGTGGCGGTGGGGCTAGACGAAAACTATTGTCGACCCAAGTTTCCTATACTGCAGCCCAATCCTCTACATGTTGGCCTTGGTTGGTCAGGTTTGACAACCCCTTGGTTGTTGGCTGTTAGCCACCATCGGCTGGCGGCCCACTTCTTTTCTTATTTTTATTTTTTGGTAAACTTTAACCTTAACCATCGCCTTAGTTGCAGTATGTCGTATGGATTTTATTTTATTTTATTTTTATTTTTTAGCCGATTTTCTCAACCTTTGTACAATCCTATAGTCTTAACCTGTAAATAAAATTTATCCCTCCTTGTATGATTGCTAGTAAAATCTAGCCCTTGTGATTGTAGTATACCTAGGGGGGATAACATGGGGTACAAAGAGAGGTACCCAAGGGAATACTTATCCATGGTATTATATATATGAATCTTATACATCAAATACTATGGGCTTATCACATTATTTCCTAACTAATTGTGGTCCCTCGCAATATGTTGGTTAACCACTTTATTTATTAATTATGGCCCATTTACTTATCATCCTCACATTATTACATTACATTATTCCCTTGGGTACCTCCCTTTGTACCCCATATTATCCCCCCTAGGTATACTATAATGCTCCTTTTCTGAAGCTGGCTTCCTTTGTGGTACAAATATTGGTTCTCAGAGTTTTAGTTTTGATAACATGTTAAATTTTCGTGAACCTAGCTCGCAACACCATTAACATAGCATATTACAGATTTATTGAATAAATGTACAACTAAGTTATTAACACAATTATTCATTGGAAGCAAAACATTACAACCATTCTCAATCACAAATGACACATACAAATTTTGCCCAATAAAATTAGTTCTTCTTTAATAACTCAATCATAACCTACTTGGGCTCCCATCTTGGGATAATGGCCCAACTAAAGAAAATATAATTACAACATACCCTAGTTTTGATCTAACAAATAAAGCCCTAGATTTGCCCCTGATCTCCTTGGTTGATCTAGATCTTCTATGCTGCACTTTTGCACCTTCCTCAGACCCAACATATTAGAATGGAAATCCTTCTCCACACACCACTGAGATGCCTCTCTCACTTTCTTGTGCTACTGTATGGTGTGTCTTTCTCCTCTCCTTATCCTTGCTATTATAACTTTACGTTGACCTAAATCCCTAACCCTAATCTCTAAAGTGATTGATGACCAAGATTAGATCTCACCTCACTTGAGATCAATGGTTGATATTAAAACATGATCATCAAAGTAAATACTTTACTTTTCCTAAGTTTTTTTAGCTCAATAGCCAACATAATTAATTATGTGCTTTTCATAAGTTAGACTTAGGATAAGTTATAATAACAACTTGCTCAAACTTGAGCAAGTGTCCTAAGGAGACTTTGGATGAGTTTTGCATGCCTAGACACTTAGGCCTTTTGCCTATGTAGAAAGTGTAACAACCTTGGTGAAAATTCCATGTAATAAAAGTAAATAAAGGCAAAATAACAACCATGGATGATGGGACACTTATTCCAAGTTGAATGTCGGGCAAAATTCTAGTGATGGGAATCACTTGTGATTGTTTATGGCTAAGGAAATTGGTAAAGGCAATGACTAAGGCTTTGGAAAGACAAAATGGCATACTGGCACAATTATTTATGAAAATAAAGGGAATTAGGAGAAAAGTAAGGTGAAAGGTCACAGGTTGCATGAGAGGAGGAAATTGAAGGAAAATGAAGAAAATAGAGGCCTCATTAATAAAAAGGCTTATGAGGATCAGTGGGCAAGCTTTTGCTAACCTTATGTCAGTTCAGTTTTGGAGCTCTCTCATTATTCTCTCTCTCTCTCATGCTCTTGGAGACTTAGAGTTTTTGTGGAACACTCTTGGTGGGTGTGGCATACTTGGATTCTTGGAGCAAGAAGGCAAAGGAAGAGCATGAAAGTGTAAGAAGGCATCGAGATCAGCAACTACATCAGATTTGCTTGTAGGTACCGAGTTGCATGTATGTTTCCTTCACTAGTTTTGGCATGCATGTGGTTTCTTGGTTGTGATCTGTCATTGACATGGAGGATTGCTTGGATTGACAATGGATTGCCTAACCTTGCCATTTCCTGCATAGCCATGGTGATTGTGAGTTTACTCTCATTGTTTGCTTTTGGTTGGTTCTCATGTTTCCTTAGCTTGGGTTGAGTTACTAGTCCTAGAGCCTTGGTTGGAACAAATGCTTTGGAGCCCTAGATGGCTGGGATAGAGACCGATCCGATGATGGTTTTGTGATGTCCGACCATGAGGTGGAATCACTGTTTGATGGGTTGAGGTGGATGGCCTCTGGAAGTCCTGGATGGTTTTTGATTGATGTGTTCTATGAGATCCCACATTCATGCTTCGAATATGGCATGGGGGTGAATGGCTGAGAGAGATTTGGCTCAACCATTCTACAGTTGGGTGGAACGTGGAAGTCCTACTTCGAGTTTGGATTTTGCATCATTAATAAAGGTTATTTCTCCTGGTATTTCTATGAGTATTATGGTGGATTATATGTGGTGTATATGGTTGTGGTTTCATTGATATTTCTGTCCGTATTATGCTGGTTATGTATGTGTTTGATGACAACAATCATGTGTGGCTCTCATCATGTTTTTACTTGTAATTGAATGATCAATGTATCGATGACATAATGGATAGAATGACAGTTGATGTGTTGAGGCATTAATGGTTCTTAGCGATTCTCAGCTAAGCATGAGACCCCTATGCTCAAAACTGTTTATTACACCTATAGATTACACATTTGCAATATTTTTGACGAAATCCCTGTTGTGGCTAGTAGGGGTCCAGTCAAGGTCTTGAACAAGTATTTGCTTAAGTATTGTCATTTCCATGTTATTTAATGATATGAAGAGATGGTTCAATTCTCGGCAGTGACCAGGGGTTTGGGCCTGAAAAAGTGCCCAAATCCTGGAGTCGTTGGCATAACACTAATAGTTTTGGTCTTTGGTCGCTGGCAGGCAAGTGAGCAACTTTGGGTTTCTGGTCGCCCTCATGCCAAAAGCATGGGAGCGACTGAGGCTTAAGTTGTCCAAAAGTTCAGTGGGACCCTAAGTTAAGCTGTCTAAAGTGTTGGATTGGTTCTTGAGAGTCTTGTAGCTGATGATTAATGTCTGTATGGTGTGTTTCCGTTGGTTCCACTTCCTTCACGTGACTTAGGAGGTCGAATCATATCATAGTGGCCTCTCATCGCATGTTTACCCTGTTTGGCTGGTTGCTTGGGTAGATGTGGGAGGAGGGTGTTACACTGAGTTAGAAGCATCAACAAAGCTTGGTCCCTTGTAGACTTACCACTTGCTAGGAGAAATGCAACTATGGACAAAATCTTTAGACCATGACATATGTATTACTCATCATGTCTCTTACCTTCTCAAATAGCACACATATCACTAGAGCGTGTTCTTGGGAGCTCTCTAGGGAAAACATCAAGGAACAAAGTGGCTTGCCTTTGTGCCTCCAAACATATGTACGTTACCTCAAGAATAGGGGACCTTAGGCCTCCTTGACTTAAAAGTCCAAGGGGTGGCCCTTGTCAACAAATGGGTGATATGAGTAGTGGAAAGCGATGCTAGATGGCATGCCTTAGTGTGATGTTGTATTAAACATGCTCAACGCACTGGGAAAATGAAAGGTCCTTTTCAGATTTGTGACATTATTGGCAATCTGAAGACATTCATAATTGCACATTTGGCTTCACTCATAAGGGTATGGGGTCTTGGAAGATAGTTTGTCGCCTTCGTTGTTGGCAACTTGAGAGACCTCATGATGCTTGGGATCTTGCATTCCAACCAGTTTAAATGTTCTGGTGTTCAAGGGTTTTGTGATGTCCGACTATGAGGTGGAGCCACTGTTTGATGGGTTGAGGTGGATGGCCTCTGGAAGTCCTGGATGGTTTTTGATTGATGTGTTCTATGAGATCCCACATTCATGATTGGAATATGTCACGGGGGTGAATGGCTGAGAGAGATTTGGCTCAACCATTCTATGGTTGGGTGGAATGCGGAAGTCCTATCCCGAGTTTGGATTTTGCATCATTAATGAAAGGTTATTTCTTCTTGAATTTCTACGAGTATTATGGTGGAGTATATGTGGTGTATATGGTTGTGGTTTCATTGATATTTTTGTCCCTATTATGCTGGTTATGTATATGTTTGATGACAACAACCATGTGTGGCTTTCATCATGTTTTTACTTGTAATTGAATGATCAATGTATCTATGACCTAATGGATGGAATGATAGTTGATGTGTTGAGGCATTAATGGTTTTTAGTGATTTTCAGCTAATTATGAGACCCCTATGCTCAGAACTGTTAATTACACTTGTATATTAAACATTTGCAATATGTTTGATGAAATGCCTATTGTGGCTAGTAGGGATCCAATCAAGGTCTTGAACAAGTATTTGCTTTAGTACTGTCATTTCCATCTTATTTAATGATATGAAGAGATGGTTCATTTTTGGGCAGTGACCTGGGCTTTGGGCTTGAAAAAGTGGCCATAATCCCGGAGTCACTGGCATAACATTGATAGTTTTAGTCTCTGGTCGCTGGAAGGCAAGCGAGCAACTTTGGGTTTTTGGTCGCCCTCATACCTATAGCATGTGAGCGACTGAGGCTTAAGTTGTCCAAAAGTTCAGTGGGACCCTAAGGTACGCTGTCTAAAGTATTGGATTGGTTCTTGAGGGTCCTGTGGCTGATGATTAATGTTTGTATGATGTGTTTCCGTCGGTTCCACTTCCTTCACGTCACTTAGGAGGTCGAATCATATCATAGTGGCCTCTCGTCGCATGTTTACCCTATTTGGCTGGTTGCTTGGGCAGATGTGGGAGGAGGGTGTTACACTGAGTTAGAAGCGTCAACAAAGCTTGGTCCCTTGTAGACTTACCACTTGCTAGGAGAAATGCAACTATGGACAAAATCTTCAGATCATGACATATGTATTACTCATCATGTCTCTTACCTTCTCAAATAGCACACATATCACTAGAGCGTGTTCTTGGGAGCTCTCTAAGGAAAACATCAAGGAACAAAGTGGCTTGCCTTTGTGCCTCCAAACATATGTACGTTACCTCAAGAACAAGGGACCTTAGGCTTCTTTGACTTAAAAGTCCAAGGGGTGGCCCTTGTCAACAAATGGGTGATATGAGTAGTGGAAAGCGATGCTAGATGGCATGCCTTAGTGTGATGCTGTATTAAACATGCTCAACGCATTGGGAAAATGAAAGGTCCTTTTCAGATTTGTGACATTATTGGCAATGTGAAGGCATTCATAATTGCACGTTTGGCTCCACTCATAAGGGTATGGGATCTTGGAAGATAGTTTGTCGCTTTCGCTGTTGGCAACTTGAGGGACCTCATGATGCCTGGGATCTTGCATTCCAACTAGTTTAAATGTTCTAGTGTTCAAGGGTTTTGTGATGTCCGACCGTGAGGTGGAATCATTGTTTGATGGGTTGAGGCGGATGGCCTCTGGAAGCCTTGGATGGTTTTTGATTGATGTGTTCTATGAGATCCCACATTCATGATTGGAATATGGCATGGGGGTGAATGGCTGAGAGAGATTTGGCTCAGCCATTCTACGGTCGGGGGGAACGTGGAAGTCCTATCTCGAGTTTGGATTTTGCATCATTAATGAAAGGTTATTTCTCCTGGAATTTCTATGAGTATTATGGTGGATTATATGTGGTGTATATGGTTGTGGTTTAATTGATATTTTTGTCCCTATTATGCTGGTTATGTATATGTTTGATGACAACAACCATGTGTTGCTCTCATCATGTTTTTTCTTGTAATTGAATGATCAATGTATCTATGACCTAATGGATGGAATGACAATTGATGTGTTGAGGCATTAATGGTTTTTAGTGATTCTCTGCGAAGTATGAGACCCCTATGCTTAGAACTGTTAATTACACCTATAGATTACACATTTGCAATATGTTTGACGAAATGCCTGTTGTGGCTAGTAGGGGTCCAGTCAAGGTCTTGAACAAGTATTTGCTTTAGTATTGTCATTTCCATGTTATTGAATGATATGAAGAGATGGTTCAATTCTCGGTAGTGACTTGGGCTTTTGGCCTGAAAAAGTGGCCCTAATCCCGGAGTCACTGGCATAACACTGATAGTTTTGGTCTCTGGTCGCTAGCAGGCAAGCGAACGACTTTGGGTTTCTGGTCGCCCTCATGCCTATAGCATGGGAGCGACTGAGGCTTAAATTGTCCAAAAGTTCAGTGGGACCCTAAGGTAAGCTGTCTAAAGTATTGGATTGGTTCTTGAGGGTCCTGTAGCTGGTGATTAATGTCTGTATAGTGTGTTTTCGTCGGTTCCACTTCTTTCACGTGACTTAGGAGGTCGAATCATATCATAGTGGCCTCTTTTCGCATGTTTACCCTATTTGGCTAGTTGCTTGGGTAGATGTGGGAGGAGGGTGCTACACTGAGTTAGAAGCATCAACAAAGCTTAGTCCCTTGTAGACTTGCCACTTGCTAGGAGAAATGCAACTATGGACAAAATCTTCAGACCATGACATATGTATTACTCATAATGTCCCTTACCTTCTCGAATAGCACACATATCACTAGAGCGTGTTCTTGGGAGCTCTCTAGGGAAAACATCAAGGAATAAAGTGGCTTGCCTTTGTGCCTCCAAACATATGTATGTTACCTCAAGAACAGGGGACCTTAGGCCTCTTTGACTTAAAAGTCCAAGGGGTGGCCCTTGTCAACAAATGGGTGATGAGTAGTGGAAAGCGATGCTAGATGGCATGCCTTAGTGTGATGTTGTATTAAACATGCTCAACGCACTGGGAAAATGAAAGGTTTTTTTTCAGATTTGTGACATTATTGGCAATGTGAAGGCATTCATAATTGCACGTTTGGCTCCACTCGTAAGGGTATGGGATCTTGGAAGATAGTTTGTCGCCTTCGCTGTTGGCAACTTGAGAGACCTCATGATGCTTGGGATCTTGCATTCCAACCAGTTTAAATGTTCTAGTGTTCAAGGGTTTTGTGATGTCCGACCGTGAGGTGGAATCATTGTTTGATGGGTTGAGGTGGATGGCCTTTGGAAGCCCTGGATGGTTTTCGATTGATGTGTTCTATGAGATCCCACATTCATGATTGGAATATGGCATGGGGGGTGAATGGCTGAGAGAGATTTGGCTCAGCCATTCTACGGTTGGGTGGAACGTGGAAGTCCTATCCCGAGTTTGGATTTTGCATCATTAATGAAAGGTTATTTCTCCTGGAATTTCTATGAGTATTATGGTGGATTATATATGGTGTATATGGTTGTGGTTTCATTGATATTTTTGTCCCTATTATGCTGGTTATGTATATGTTTGATGACAACAACCATGTGTTGCTCTAATCATGTTTTTCTTGTAATTGAATGATCAATGTATATATGACCTAATGGATGGAATGACAATTGATGTGTTGAGGCATTAATGGTTTTTAGCGATTCTCAGCTAAGTATGAGACCCCTATGCTTAGAACTGTTAATTACACCTATAGATTACACATTTGCAATATGTTTGACGAAATGCCTGTTGTGGCTAGTAGGGGTCCAGTCAAAGTCTTGAACAAGTATTTGCTTTAGTATTGTCATTTCCATGTTATTGAATGATATGAAGAGATGGTTCAATTCTGGGCAGTGACCTAGGCTTTGGGCCTAAAAAAGTGGCCCTAATCCCGGAGTCACTGGCATAACACTGACAGTTTTGGTCTCTGGTCGCTGGCAAGCAAGTGAGCGACTTTGGGTTTCTGGTTGCCGTCATGCCTATAGCATGGGAGCGACTAAGGCTTAAGTTGTCCAAAAGTTCAGTGGGACCCTAAGGTAAGCTGTCTAAAGTATTGGATTGGTTCTTAAGGGTCCTGTAGCTGATGATTAATGTCTGTATGGTGTGTTTTCATCGGTTCCACTTCCTTCACGTGACTTAGGAGGTCGAATCATATCATAGTGGCCTCTCGTTGCATGTTTACCCTGTTTGGTTGGTTGCTTGGGTAGATGTGGGAGGAGGGTGTTACACTGAGCTAGAAGCATCAACAAAGCTTGGTCCCTTGTAGACTTGCCACTTGCTAGGAGAAATGCAACTATGGACAAAATCTTTGGACCATGACATAAGTATTACTCATCATGTCTCTTACCTTCTCAAATAGCACACATATCACTAGAGCATGTTCTTGGGAGCTCTCTAGGGAAAACATCAAGGAACAAAGTGGCTTGCCTTTGTGCCTCCAAACTTATGTACGTTACCTCAAGAACATGGGACCTAAGACCTCTTTGACTTAAAAGTCCAAGGGGTGGCCCTTGTCAACAAATAGGTGATATGATTAGTGGAAAGCGATGCTAGTTGGCATGCCTTAGTGTGACGTTCGATTAAACATGCTCAACGCACTGGGCAAATGAAAGGTCCTTTTCAGATTTGTGACATTATTGGCAATGTGAAGACAATCATAATTAGACGTTTGGCTCCACTCGCAAGGGTATGGGGTCTTGGAAGATAGTTTGTCGCCTTCGTTGTTGGCAACTTGAGAGACCTCATGATGCTTGGGATCTTGTATTCCAACCAATATAAATGTTCTAGTGTTCAATGGTCATATTGGACTTCTGTCAAATTATGCAAGTGAAATGTTGGAAAATCACATTTCCTTGGAAGGACTTGTGGACTCAAGACACCCAATATTGGCACACATGGAGGATAGTAAATTGTGCTTAAAGGTAACTTGTGCAAACAAGGCTGTTTAAGGGGATTTCTACAACATGATTCTAGAAATCTCTTTATACAAAATGTACATTCATGGAGAAACATAGTATGGAGGGATTGGAGATGGAGTGGGAAGCCTAGTTATACCTATGAGATGAAGGATCTTTATCAATTAATGTAGTTCTCATGTAACATTGGTACTCACTTAAATAAAAGATGGGGTCTTGGAGATTTGGTGGTATGATGGCCGAGGGGGTGTTAGATGATTTAGAAAGCTCATGCTTCCTTCAAACATAAAATTTGGGGACTTTTGCTTCATCAAGTTTTTGTTGTTAAGGGTAGTCTCCAAAGTTGGCACTACTTATTTAGCTTGTGCATTGTGTGCCAAGGATTAGATAATTCAACATGTTTTTGGAAATATCTTGACTATTGGAGATTTTTGGGCACGATTTCACACGAAATTTCACTCCTTTTTTGTAGCTTTGGTTTAATGGAAGGGGCCTCTTCTGGGGGATACTTGGATGGTTAGGGAATGTTGCCTCAAATCTAGGAGGCCTTATGAGGGGGACTCACAAGGCAAGGGCTAAGCCTTGTTGCAACAATGAGGTAGATTGCCACTGTCACCTCAACAATCTTCCTCTTGCTCTTTAGTGGAATTTCACCATAAGGGAGGCTTCCTAGTCATCACCTAGGATGATATTCTAGGTTGTAGGGTTCAAGGTGATATAACCATAGGCTAGGTGGAGGTACTTAATGATGGGCAAAGGCTCAATACTTCTTATTAAGAAAAAACATATCACACACCTAGAGTAGCAAGGACACATGACCTAGGGTTTATTTATATGTAGCAACAAAGGAGCACCTAGAAGCATATGAGTCAAAGAAAGGGCTTACTAAAATATAAGGTCAACAAAATAATAAAGCAAACCTTCCAATTAAGTCTCAAGTTGAAGCCCTACTAGGTTTAGGGTTTCTAGGGCACAGAAGTATCTAGAGAAGGATGATATCAGCGCTCCCAGGGGAATTTTTACCATGCAAACGACTAGATTTTTAGTTTAAAGGATCACCAAGATAAAAACTAGGTTTTATTACCACAAGCACTCATCCACAAGTGCCCTAAATTAATTCCACCCTAGCTAAATGCCCTAGTGGCTTGCGTTAAGAGGCTAGAAAAAAAGAAACGAAGGAAAATATCTAGTTTTTCAAAGTTTTTGATCAACACAAAGCTTGCTAGTGCCTAATCCTACTTGAGTGATGGAGTCTTTAGGGCGATTTCAAGAGATAAAGGACAAATGCTTGGAGTAAGGGGGAAAAATCTTGTTTCCACTTGAGTAAACACTAGTTATCTTTTTTGTGAGAGTAGAAATTGAATAGGAGAAGCAAACTAAGAGGTCTCCTATGGATTCCAAGGAAGAGAGATTTAACATGGAAAAATGATTCAATATTGCCCATAAATAATTTACATTTAGACATGGAGCGTAGAAAAACCTAGACATAATTAATTACTTGTAAAACAATGAAAAAGATGCAATAAAATTACAATTCTTCCTTGAAAAAACCTTCTTTCAATCCCAAAAAGACATCTCCAATTTAGAAGCCAATCTCCAATAGCAAGGGCACCATAATATTCACATCTTTACAAGTAGCGAGTTACAGTGAGGCTAAGTTGAGGTCTCAAAAAGAGGCCAAAATACTAGTGTAATGATGATAATTAAGAAGTGAGTGATTCTCAATATATATGAAGGCTATCACTCACCAATATTAGCCTAAAAGCCTTATGACAAGTTTAATTTTGAGTATGAATCAAGATAGTGGGTTACAAGCCAACCCAATAGCTAATAATAATAAGAATATGCCACAAAATCCCACACATGTGGGTCGAAGCTCTCCATAAGCATGACATCATGCCCTTTTTGGGCAATAAATGTTGTGAAAGTGCATGAAATGGGCTAGGGGGATGCCTCGTCATCATAATCAACTCCATCATTGAGGGGAAGCCCTCAAGACATGCCTCAAAATGCCTCCAAGTGTCAAAACCATGTTTTGGGTGCAGTCATCTTCTTAGGGGCTAGAAGTGTGACATGGCATCATCTCTCTCTAATGTTGGGGATCCAAGTCATAGTACAAGCCCTCCCTTGTCATCCTGGGGATGACCATCATTATTGGGACTCTAGGTCAAGCCATGCCCATCGAACAGTGTCAAGGCCAGCCTGGGTCCCTTGAGTAAATCACCTAAGAATGTCCAACACTGAGCAAGAGGAGCTTAATGTTTTAGCATCTGGGGGTGATCTGAGGTGTCAATCATCTGCTGGAGTCATAAAAGTGCATAATGCTTTGCCATAGAGGGGTAGCGCTGCATTTGCAAGGTCATCACTATTCTCTAGAATGTGGTACGACTTGGACATAATGTGTAGTGGAGGCATGACATGTGCCCTTTGTTAGTTTTTGTAGCATTGGATGTGTTCGAGCCTTGAAATTTTGTGGAGAGGCTAGAATGCATGAGATCTCGAAAACCCATAAATTGTTTCTAGAAATTCCGCCTAGAAATGACTTAATTAGATTGTTAGTCAGTTTTTAAATAGTTCCTAAGTCTAAACTTAGGGAATATGACTAATTAATCAAAATTAATTAAGTTATGGTGTGAATGTTCTAGAAACTCACACAGATCAACTTCAAGTAAATCCTAGCCATCGATTAAGATCTAATCTTGTCTGTTGAAGTCTCAACAAAGGATTACAAGAAGAAGTCGACGAGGCTCGGAGAAATCACACTTGCAGTTTGATTTCATGAGCAGATCAATTTCTAGAGTAGAAACAGTCGGTTGTCAGAGAGAGAGAACTAGTGAGATCGAAGTAGTGAGTGAGGGGCAGGGACAATGATCCAGAGGAAAGATTTTCCAGATTTGGAGAGCCAGCAACAAGAGGTCTGAGTTATCCCAGAGAGGCAACGCTGAGGGACAATGCAGTTGCTTCAGCCAGGCAGTTTGATTTGGAAGGAAAAATCATTCTCAGCTCTAGAGGCTGGGAAAAAGTCCTAGAGGGTTGGAGAGACAATTTCTTCAGCCTCAAAAGGTAGAATGACTTCATCGGAGCCTAGTCTGAGGCAAGCCATCTAGCTAGCCATGTAGAGGTTGACGTAGAGCTCCACGAGGCCGAGTTTTGGTGGGCAAAGCCATGCTAGAGATTGCCTATGGGAGAAGGGTAATTTCCTTTAGTATTTTGCCCATATTTTTCTTGTTGTTTGGATTGCCAGTTGGGCATCCATAGATGTACTCAGATTTCACTGCTGCATAATAAAATAAAACCCTCGCAGTTGCACCGGTTTTCCCAAGTTGGGTTTTCCCACAGACTTTTGTCCAAAAATAACTGTTTTATTTTATGTGTGTGTGTTAGCATTTCTTCCAACATTTATTCTTTTGCAATTTTATTTGTGTAGGTTGCAGTGTGAGTTATTCAATATTTGTTGTAGGAAACAAAATATAAATTGTTAAATTTAATTAAAAATTAGGAGAATAATTTCTAGTTGCTGCAATAGGATTCCGGTTGTGGAATTTTCACACCCTCAAGGTCTTTGTTGTTGTATGAAGGACCACTTGGGAAAACAATCTCAAAATCAAGTGAAAGTTACTAATCATTAGGGACAATGACCATATCATAATGGGCCATACTTAATTGTTAAGGGCATAATAATACTTCAAACTGGGATCACTTTCAAATATCTAACTAGACCAAGTATTGTAAAGGTGTTCCCTACCTTGTTGGGGAAGGCTAGATGGTAAACCCTATTAGGTGCTTCTAGCCCCTAAGGGTAGGTGACATGTCCAAGGTCAACCCTTTAATTCATAGGTGTTCACAATAATGTGGTTATGGAGAGGAAATGCTTCATGGCAAAGTGCCATGGCCATGGGACTAGTTGATGGAGGTCTATCATCCTGATTATATAGATGTATGGAGGGAGCAATTGTGGAGGCATGAGTTACCCCTTTCCTCGACTTGCTTTCTCCACCCCTACGACGTGCCTTTTAATTCTTTTCGCTAATGCTTTGATGAGGAGCACAACTTAGGTGTCCAATCTTGCTTTTAATGATATTACATTTATTTACCCCTCAATGTTGAATCAACTTCTCGCTCATCAGGGTTGGGACATGCAAGGGTTCCTTTATTATGTGATGTAGCATCTAGTGCTTAGGAATCAGGTGATGGCTAATGAGGGGGGTCGAGCTCATGCTAAGATTTTTCCCACGTGCTAATTTATGCCTCGACCATCTTTTGCATTTTAACATTTCTTTTTCTTTCATTGTGGCCATCTTATGCTTTTACCTCTCTTTTAGTTGTTTCAACCTCCAAGGAAAAGTTTTCGGCCCAGACTCAAGGATGAGGATATGAGGGTGCCAATCCCAAAGAACCAATGACAACAAATTTGAAGGATGGATGTGAAATCAGAGGAATGGTGAAAAGTGACAAGTATGGAAAGGCTATGGACACACTACTTCAATCAAAGTTTCCATCATCCTAATTATATAGATGTATGGACGAAGCAATTTCAGAGGCATGAGTTACCCCTTTCCTCGACTTGCTTTACCCCTTTCTGATGTCCCTTTTAATTCTTTTTGATAATGCTTTGATAACTCAGGTGTCCAATCTTGCTTTTAATGATATAACATTTATTTACCCCTTAATGTTGAATCAACTTCTTGCTCATTAGGGTTGGGACATCCAAGGGTTCCTTCATTATGTGATGTAGCATCTAGTGCTTATTGTTGAAAAATGTAACTAGGTTCGATCTTCATAATGACATGTGTGATCATTTTTATGTAAAGAAGAAGAATAAAATTATTTTATGCTTGAGACATGGGTTTCATGCTCAAGAAATTTTATTTTATTTATAGATCAAGCTCCCATTGTGAGCTATTAGGATTAGTCATCAAGTCATAAAGTCAATTGAGTCTTTGTCATGTATGAGAGACCCTTCTTGGGCATGTTACATATGTATTTGAGTCATTGTAAGAGTCAAAAGACCCTACAAGACCAAGTTGAAGTGCTACTAGCAAGTCGACCTCTAAATGAAACAATCATCCTACACCAAGACTAAGTCAACCTCTAAATGAAACAATCAACCTATACTAAGATCAAGACGGCCTAGAGTCAATGATAAGTCAGCCTCAAATCATGGACAAGAAGCTTATATTTGTAGGCACTCGGTCTCTCTCAAGGATGCACTTCACTCACTCATATTCGACCACAAGAAAGAGGAAAAAGTGCGAAGTAAAGAAGGACGGAAGAAGGAAAGAAGATTGAGGTTTTTGGGATCAGTTTTGGGCTACTTCTCTCCACACGTGCGAAGAATATTAGGGCTTCAATTTGCTGAAGGAAAGTTGAGTTGCAGTAACAAACAAAGTATTAAGGATTGGTGTCAACAAGGACTAGTTTGAAGGTCGAGTTCACTAGGAAGAAGAAGAAGGCATAAAGAAGGAAAGGGAAGATATATCTCTCCATTATCCTCTCTCATGTGTGATCTAGGGTTTCTGAAGCTAGGGCTGAAAAGTTGCAGGTAAGCCGAAATTGTAGTAAGGAAGGACGAAGTTGTGGGAAAGCCGAAATTGAAGTCAAGAAAGAATTAGCTGCTTTGACTTAGGGCAAGGTTGACTTGGCCTTGGAGGAATCTTGATCAAGGGTCTAGGTCTTGGAATTCGTCAATTGAAGATTCTATAAGAAGAAGAATTCGTTTGCGTTTTCCTCTCAAGATTGGAAAGGTTTTGGCCCTGGCCGAACGCCTACATCTTGTGTCCTATTGTCTCATTGTTCTATTGCTTTGGTAGTTGATTGATGATAGAAGAACACATAATAATAATAAGAAAACGAATAAGCTAATCAATTAAAGTAAAACCACATTACAATCAGTTATCAAGTAAGAGAAATCATCCTTATACTTTTGCCCTAGATTTCTCCACATGGTTTCAGAGCTAAGGTAACAAGTCAAGGAAGGGCAGCTCATCAAGGGTCACTTAAGCATTCGAAAACCAAGGTTCTAAAAGGATATCAAGGGCATCAAAGAATCAAGAAGATCCTCCCATCTCCAAGGCATTTTGTAGACAAAGGCTACATCATCATCTTGAATGAAGTGTCAAAACCCTAGATCAATTAAATAAGAACTCCTAAGTTAAAGCATTCTTGGGATCCTCGCTCAAATCATCATCATAAGGAAGGAGACCTCAAAAGATCCCAACTCTACTTAAATTGAAGAAATTGTCAAATCAAAGCATCTTGAAGTATACTCATCCAAGGGAAGTAAGAAGAAAGAAGCTGTTGTCATCATCAAAGGATTCAAGGTGATCTCCCTCTCTTTGGTGTCAAGGATCATTTTTGAAGAAAAACATCTTCATCAAGAAGAAATTTCCTATTATCTATATCATCATCAAATTCAAGAAGGCAACAGGTTGAAGGAGCATCTTCACAAGTAAGTATATTTATGTCCACATCTAAATATGTGAAAATGTCTTTTTGCAAAGAAAGCAAGAAACTGGTTGGGGCTTCAAACTTTCTTGCGTGGAAGAAAAGGACAAATTTAAACCTCATAGAAAATGAGGTCATGGAACATATTAAGGGCTAAATCATCAAACCTCCATAAGAAGATGCTCAAGCACTTACAAGGTATATGAAAGGGGAAGTAAGGGCTCAAAGGATTCTCATAGAATCCATCAAGGATCCCCTCATTCCCTCTGTATCAAAATTAGAAACATCAAAAGAAGTATATGACAAACTTGTAGAATTGTTCTCTGTAAGCACTGCAGGAGAAGTAATCTCGTTAAGGCAAGAACTCTACAAGATGAAGATATCAAAAGAAGGAATTGTCTCATACTTTATGAGGATATCAAAAATAAGAGATCAACTACAAGGATTGGGAGAGATAATGTTTGACAAAGAGATGACTACTATAGTGCTCAATGCACTACTGAAAGAATGGGGCAACTTCACATCAAGTATCTATGGGAAGAAGGAAGCTACCCATTCAATGATTTATGGTCACTATGCAAAATTGAAGAAACCAGGTTGAAGGAAAAATCTGATGTAGGATAAAATGAGCAAACTCAAGCATATATTTCCATGGGAAAGAGAAAAGGGAAGTTTGGGAAATTCGGTCCTGAGAAAAGAAAGAAGTATATGGCAAAGGTTCAATGCTATGGATGTCCAGAATATGGGCACTACAAGAGAGTTTGTCCTAAGCTTAAAAAGGACAACAACAAAAGAGGAAGGGTAGAAGCCCATATCACTAAATAAGTAGAAGAAGCTGAAAAGAAGAAATCCAAAAAAGAGGAAGTAAAAGATCTCTACTTTGATTGAGATAGTATTCCTCACCTAGTCCTTCTCAAGTTTTCTGTTGTAAACTTGTAAAGTATAGCTATCATTAGAAGCATGATATGATGCGTCATGTTAGGAGATGGCATCATAAGAAGCATACGATTGAAATCAAGAGCTCGTGACATCATCATAAAGAAGCATGAACGATAGCTGAAATAGAAGTCTATGGTTGTCACCTTTAGAAGGATGTAGCTCTTGATAACCTCATTAGAAGCATAAGTAGTACTTATGGAAGAAGAAAGTCATTTAGTATGGAACTCATCATACATCATTTAGGAGGAGCATTTGCTGGATGAGAATGATTAAGATCCTTCGTTGAGATTTTCATTGGAAGGTTCACCTACTAAAAGAAACAAGTGTCTCATTGAGAATTCCATCTTGAATGGGATTCATGGAATGATGGTATGATAAGAAGTGAAGCAGGTCAAAGTGATTGAAGTCCTTTCAATCAAGGAAGCTGCTGAAGGAAGTCTAGGTAACCTAAAGAGATGAGGTATGTATTTAATTGAGTCATGTCATATGGTTGTAGATAACATGGATGAATGCTCTACCTCAAGAGCATGATCAAAAGAAAGGATCTCATGCTTTGGAAAGATGCATGAAGGCATGGTTCACACTTTGACTAAGATGAAAGCAACATAATATGTCCTCATATGAAATATGAGGTGGTTGACAAAGTTGAAGCAACTATGATTGGATGTTCCTGAGAAGAAACTTGTGACTAAAGAAAGGAAGAGATCATAAAAATGCAACTATGAAGAAGGCAATCAACATTCAAGGACAAAAAGATTTTACTATGGTATCTCCATGAGAAAGATATGAAAATCTTAATAAAGTCTGAAAAAGAAAGTGACCCTTGGCATTGTATATCTTTTTGGAGATGTGTCAATATGTGTTCCTGATGTTGATGGAAGCAAGGAGATGTCATGGTGAAAGACCATCACAAAGGTAATTTTGATTTAATGTTATTTTTCTATTTCTGAACGATATCTGGATGGGCTAATGTAGGGCTACTGAAGGAAGTTGTAGATGTCATCTACAACTGATGCTCATGTGGTAGGATGAAAGATCCTGAAGGAAACATGATGCGAAGAAGGTAGCAAGGTTTGAAGGAAAGGCCAAATATGGAACAATGGATCACTTTCCAATGAAAGAAAGGATGACATGACTGACATGATTCATGAATGAAAGTGATGGATGGTCGATGCCCTATGAAGAAGTCCCACAAAGATGAAGACTCCTGTATAATGAGAAAGAAGTTCATGACATCAAAAGGAGGAGCTCTTCAAGCCGCTGGTTGTCCCATGATCTCCACCTAAAGAGCTACTGGAAACAGGTCCCTAGTTCAGAGGGAGCCTGGAAGCAAGTCCCTAAGTTAAGAGAGAGCTTGGGTACATTCCTTTTATGGAATGAGTTGGTCATCCATGGATAAGAGGGAGTGACTTATGGTTCTCTACTTCATGTGTCATGCACTAGACCAAGGCTAACAATTGTAAGTCTTAATGAAGGCCATGAAGAGAGATGGACACATCATTCTTGTCTTCACTTGGGAAGAAAGAATGGAAGATTGGGTAAGCATCTGGTATCTGATGCTCTTTGAGGATGTTGTAGGACATCCAGGATAAGAGTAGTTGTAAAGGACTGATATTCTTTGAGGACTAGGAATCTAAGATAAGAATAGTCCCGGTGGAACATACTCTAAGAGAACCCAGGTAGGGTATGTTTCGAGAGAGACAATGATGATGGTGTCTATAAATCATTGGTCTTGCCAACATTGTGCTCTGATCTTGTGGAGAGATAGCGTTGTTAGTCAAGGCCTTGTTATATGATAATGCTAGATGATATGATGCTATACAGATGGGTTACCAATCCGATTCTTCTTATGAGAATTCTTCAGATTGAGAATGTCCAACTACCTTATATGGATTATAAATACCTCCCTAGTTAAGAGGGAGTGTTGAAAAATGTAATTATGTTCGGTCTTCATAATAACATGTGTAATCATATTTTTTTATGTAATTAAAGTAAAGAAGAAAAATAAAATTATTTTATGCTTGAGACATGGGTTTCATGCTCAAGGAATTTAATTTTTTTATAGATCAAGCTCCCATTGTGAGCTATTAGGATTGGTCATTGAGTCATAAAGTCAATTGAGTCTTTGTCATGTATGAAAGACCCTTCTTGGGCATGTTACATATGTATTTGAGTCATTGTAAGAGTCAAAAGATCCTCCAAGACCAAGTCCAAGTGCTATTAGCAAGTCGGCCTCCAAATGAAGCAATTAGCCTACACCAAGATCAAGTCAGCCTAGAGTCAATGATAAGTCGACCTCAAATCCTGGACAAGAATCCTATATAAGGAGGCACTCGACCTCTCTCAAGGACACACTTCACTCACTCATGTTCGACCACAAGAAAGAGGAAAAAGTGCGAAGTAAAGAAGGATAAAAAAGGAAAGAAGATCAAAGTCTTTGGGATCAGTTTTGGGCTACTTCTCTCCACACATGCGAAGAATATTAAGGCTTTAATCTGCTAAAGGAAAGCTGAGTTGCAGTAACAATAGGTCAAGGATTGGTGTCAACAAGGACTAGTTTGAAGGCCGAGTTCCCTAGGAAAAGAAGAAGGCATAACGAAGGAAAGATAAGATAGATCTCTCCATTATCCTCTCTCATGTGTGACCTAAGGTTTTTGAAGCTAGGGCCAAAAAGTTACAAAAGTTGCAGGTAAGCCGAAATTGCAGTAAGGAAGGATGAAATTGCGGTAAAGATGAAATTGAAGTCAAGAAAGAAGTCGCTGCTCTGACTTAAGGGCAAGGTTGACTTGGTCTTGGAAGAATCTTGGTAAAGGGTCTAGGACTTAGAATTTGTCAGTTGAAGATTCTATAAGAAGAAGAATTTGTTTGGGTTTTCCTCTCATGATTAGAGGGGTTTTGGCCTTGGCTGAATGCCTACATCTTGTGTCCTATTGTCACATTGTTCTATTGTTTTGGTAGCTGATTGATGATAGAAGAACACATAATAATAATAAGCAAAAGAATAAGCCAATCAAATAAAGTACAAATACATCACAATCATTATCAAGTAAGAGAAATCATCCTTATACTTTTGCTCTAGATTTCTCAATACTTAGGAATCAAGTGATGGCTAATGAGGGGGGTAGAGCTGATGCTAGGATTTTTTCTCACATGCTAATTTATGTCCTGGCCATCTTTTGCATTTTAACTTTTCTTTTTCTTTCATTGTGGCCATCTTATGCTTTTACCATTCTTTTAGTTGCATCAACCTCCAAGGAAAGTTTTCGGCCCAGACTCAAGGATGAGGATATGAGGGTGCCAATCCCAATGAACGAATGACAACAAACTTGAAGGATTGACATTAAATCAGGGGAATGGTGAAAAGTGACAAGTACAGAAAGGCTATGGACACACTACTTCAATCCAAGTTTCCCAGGTAGTGCACCTCCTATAACCCTAAGGCCTTAGGGGAGGTGCCACTAGACTAGGACCAAAGACTAACCCCCTTGATAAGGTGAGAGAACAAGCTTACAATCAACATTGGTCAATCATTCAAATGAACCTTTTATACATGTTAGAATGCCCAAAACATTAAGTAAAAGCACATGATTGCAAAATGGTTAAAGTACCTGCCAAATGGTGGCCCACCTTCCTTCAAGAGGAACGCTGGATGGTGAGAGGTGTTTGATCGGTGGAAATGGCGGAGGAATGTGGCATATCATCATATAATGAGCAATGTAGGGCTGCTTGCTAGCTAGCTATCCAAAGGAGAAAAAAGTTCTCCTATGGGGTTACCCACTTTTTGGTGGGTAATAGGGAAAACTACAAAGACTTGGTACACAGTTTGATTGGATACATTAGGTTTTCTTTGGAAACATTAGGTTTTGGTGAAGATCGTCACCCCTTATTTTAGGAGAGTTGAGGAGCTTAAGCAAGAGTTGGCTTTGCTTCTAATAGGCAACCTTAATGCATTTTGTTGTGATGTTGAGTTCCTTCATGTGGGGGGCTATATATATGCCGACCCTTTTAGCTTACATAGGTGGATTTTCCTAATGCTCCTGTTGTCTGCTTGTTGTAATCACTGTGAAGCCTGATGTCCTTATTTGTTCTTTGAAGTAATATCCGAATCATTTCCCCTACCAAAAGAATTATCATATATGTCTATTAGCATTTTCCAAAGAAAGATTCCTTGCATTTGAACTTTGTATATTGGATATGCCACTGATTCCAAAACCCATGACATCATGTTAAACGCTAGGAGCAACATATGTTTTCATCATAATTTGAGGACAAAATATTGACCCTTGATTAACTATTTGAGATGAACTCTCGTCACTGGTATTGAATAATTGACAATTAAATTTGAGTAACTTTCTAGTGGAGTATATATGCCATAGATTTGTACAGAACAATCTTTTTGGTCGCTACTTTATGTGAGTCGTTAGATGACTGCACGACTAACCTTTGGCTTGAGTAGACATGACCTAGGGTCATCTATGCTGTCAAAATCACCCAGGGATCGCACTGCTTAATTATCTCCCCTAATGAGACAATTTGTACAGTTTTCTTTGTCCATCCTTGTCTGAGCCTGAGCCTGTCAAACCCCAGGTTCGCTCTTATAATTCACATGATAGCCCATTTTGGCTTTATTATATACTGTTCAATCCAATGACCATTTTAGCCTTAAAAATAATCAAAGCCAATACATAGTTGTAAAAGTCAGTTGCAAAAGTTTTCTTGGGAATCACTTCCAGGCATTGCTTAATTTATGCATGTTGAACTTTGTTGGAGGCCTTGCACTAATAAATTATTGATAATGATAGTTAAATTATTCTAGAATATATTCCACTGAGGATTGCTTGTCTCTTTCAATCATTAGATCTCTGATTTCCTCTGAACACTGCTTCTCTCCGAGGGCCTTGATGAATAATGATTATATTCCTTTGTATCCATTATTCCATTCTCATTCTAATCTGTGCGAACTCAGGTACTGGAAACATGTGTGCATTAGGCTACATACTTTTTGACATAGATTGAAAGGCTAAACTTCAAGTCAATCTGTGTTCTCTCTAGATAGTTGTGTCGGTGGCCATGTTATGTAAAGATAAGGCAATGAATAAAGAGATCAAAGTGAAAGAGAGCTCAAGCATCATTCAAAGAATATGCTCATTTGGGCTACTGTAGAGGCAGATATGGCAATATTATGATATATATCATCTGCACTGACAACTTAGTACAAGCCAAAAAGTATGTACTGCTTTTGTTAAGTATGAAATGCAAAAAGCCAAAAAGTATGCACTGCTTTTGTTAAGTATGAAATGCAATGTTTAAATCTCTTTCTCCCTCTCTCTCTCTCTCCCATGAACAAGCCTGTATGAGCTAGCATTACAACTATTCTGTGCAATTTTTAGATATGTTTCGCATGCATTTGTTTGCTATCCTTGCTAAAAGGAGGCTCAGTTGTGGTCTTATTTTCTGCAGCTAGATAGTGCAGGTTGCAAGCATGCGAAAAAGGCAGACATTTCCTTCCCTGGGGCTCTAAATTTTGTTGTTACTGTTGCAGGCTCTTCTTTTCCTTATATTATTACCATTCTCAAAAAACATGTATCGAAGGGCCAATATATTTATGGTGGACTTACTGTGGTCGGAGCTTGTATGGCTGGTTAACTGGTGGGCAGGTGTCAAGGTGCCCTTTTTGTCCCATTAATTGCATCATAAATTAACTTGTCTATTTGATGTTATTCGTAATCTATCACAAAAGGTCTTGAAAGAGCATATACATGGAAGTTGACACATTCTCCGATCAACTAATATTTGAGATTATTGTTATCAATGTTGCTAAAATATCCAATCAATGCATAAATTTTCTTCAAACATCTAATACATGAATATAGGGGTATGCCATACTTTCATTAAGAAGTATGGAAGTATTTTATCCTGATATATACAGGTCTTTTAAGACATGGTTACCGTGGCTAATTGTTACAGTGTTCTACTGTTAAAGTAGTTGATCTTCTGAGCAACCCGTTTAAGGTCTATCTTAAGAAAGATTCTTCTCTATACTCTCTTTGAATTTCTCTCAATACTTTTTAGGTTATAAGCTATTTTTCTAGTCGATAGCATGTTTTAATAGCTCCTATTTGTTTGGAATAGAACACAAAAGCTACCAAAGTATCTCTGAGTGAAAGAATCTGCAGAGAGAATTGAATGATATAAAGTGACGGATTTTTACAAGGATTATTCAAGTTGATATAGCTGCTCGAAACTAGCAAATGGCCTGCAGTATTTTTTTGAATCCCAGAGGAACCCAATAGCCCGCCTGACATGTAACTACTAGTAAAACTCTGGGGGTCTATGGCCTGTCCTCCTCTCTGTAAACTGGGTCGCAAACATGGGGATTTGAACCTTGGATCTCTCAGTTTTCACAGTACTTCGATCACCAATTGAGCTCCCCCCCCGGACAAATGGCCTGTCGAATTGAGTGTAAACTGCTTCATGTATTATTTTAAGGTTAGTGTGACTGCAAGAGCTGTAGTCTTCATTTGTTGAATCCAAGTTCCACATTATCTTGAAACTTATTAGGAAGGTTTTGTGACTTTAATTTATTAAATATTGTCAGGTTTGAAATTTTGGACAATGCAAATTGATATCTTGATACCTTGTCTTTAACTGCTTGAGCAAAAACACCACCTTTTATTTTTGATGGGATGAAATTAGTACATGCCTAAGATAAAAGTAGTATGTATTTGCTATTTAGTAGGGATAACCCTACCCTACTATTAGTAGTAGTACGCCTATTCCTTCCTGTTCTTATATTGCCACCTACTTACCATGGTGTCTGGTCTCTTACGTCAGAGTACCCTAGGTTTTCATGGATGAAGGGCCAATCAGAAACAATCTGTATCCCATGACAGAAGTTGGTTCCAGGATGGGTTTCAAACACCTCTGCATCAACGAAGGTTCAGGAATATACTCGGTATTACATAATCTGTTCTTACATAATACATATTTCCTTTGTGTTACCCTTCGTTATTTTGCAACTTTTTCTTTGGTTGCCTTCAATAGCCCTTTATTGCTCTATGGATCCTCTGTTTGATCTGTAACACCCACCATAATCTCCATTGCTTCCCACAATTTCTATGTAATAGTTTTCTTCAGCTTAGATTTAATAGACTGACTTTTTTATGAAGTGCAAGGTATCTACTCTTTACCTTCGTAAAATGTAGAAAATCCACGAACTTCTGATCTGTTAATGTGAACGATCTGAAATAAAATTTCTTGTCACATAAAAACAGAATTTCTCTACTAGATGCAGCAGAATAGGAACAGAAATAAAAGCACAGTCACACAATAAAATCACACTGTCTTTCTAGGGAACCCAACTAGGAAAACCCTTTGCTTGATGAGAATTTTATTGATAGAAAAAAATCTGAGCAATTGATCTCTTACAAAATATAACTGTCTCAATTTGAAAGACACTTGTCTTTCCTACTTGATCTAAACTTGAAACCCTTGCAAGACTGTTGATCTCTGCTGCCCTCTACCAACCTGTGCACAAGCTTCTCTTGCACACTCTTTCTCTCACAAGCTCCATGTACAAACTCATGCTTCCTATTGCTTGGTCTCACCAACTCGTGCCCACCAAAACAATGATTAAACTTGTGCCTTTGTTCCTCCTTTTAAAGGCAATTCATATGGTTAAAATTAGTGATTTTTCTAATTAAGGAATGATTTTGTGATTGATTGAGTTGGCATGAGTTAACTGCTCATGCAACTCGCCTTATTTCAAGTCAACCACTTGAAACTCAATCACTTGTGTTTTTCCTCAATGAACTCACACTAGAAAAGCAAAAACTCGACTTTCAGTTTCAACACAACCATTAACTGCATCCTAACTTGTCCTAATTTTTGGGGACTGATTCCTAAATTATAGGAAATCGTCCTAATTTATAGGGTATCTCCTAATTTTTAGGAACTCGAGTCATGCACAAGAAGTAACTCATTCTGGCGCCTATGATCAAGGTACAGAGAAAGGAACCCTTTTCTTGCTAATATTTTCAACACTCTCTCTTTGCAAGGAAGGTTTTCCTGGAAGAATCTCGTCCACCTGGATCTGGCGTCAACTCTGCCAAGTTCTTCGTTGCTGCAACTGCTCCCTTTGAACTGGAAGACTTCCCTACTTTCTTCTGCAAAACCTGCTTTGAAGACTTGTTCTTTCTCGCCATGCTCTGCGAGTCCACCATTTTAGTCATGACTCATAAGCGCCATGTACCCTGTGTACCTGGGTGTCTACTTCTTGATGCTGGGAGAATCAAATCTCTTCTGATCTCCCTTAACCAAATCCTCCACCCACTTGGCTCGAACTTTCCCTATACTGAAAGTCTCTGACTGAGTGGCTGCCTCCACTCCACTCGCCCTAGGCTATGGTCCTCACCATCATCATCCTGCTGGTCAACCCAACTGCCAACTAACTTAGACTGAAACTGAGACACTGGCTGAGGCCCCATCTTGAGAGCTTTATCCTGCTCTCACTCAGCCACCACTTCCCTACTCTGAGTACTCCCTCCCTTGCTGCTCAAGGTTGCACCTGTCTGTACCTGCAACTTTGTGAGATTCTTCACCCTAACACCTATTTGCTTCTTACATCTAGAAGCTAAGTGCTTAGAAAGTAAGGGTGGAAAATTGAATTTCTTCACTTAGAAAGAAATTCACTTGTCCACCCTCTTATGTATATAATATGGATTTCCACATCCTTATGGATTTCTCTTTCTTCTTTACTTTCATGGTAACTAGAGTTAGGGTTGGCTTAAAATTTGCATTATATAGCAATTTTATGCCAAAATTTTATTTTCGTATTGGAAGGGATTTCATTTAATAAATAATAAAAGGCATATTTTAACCTTAAAATTAGGGATGACATCTTGGTATTTATTGCTATCTTATGCATTTGCAACAATTTAAAACGATTGTTTACTTAACCTTGGCTTGCCTCATTCATAGCCTATTGGTCTTTTGTTGATCCTATTCCTTATAGGCTATTTTCTAGAGTTACTGTATGCCACTACATGCCCTAAATTTACATATCTTACAAAATCTAACTTATAACAAATCACTTTTAAATTATAAAGGTCTTAGGGAAGTGTACATGAACTGTAGGCAACTCCTATATCAACTTTTAAAGGCTTTGTCTATACTTTTCCTTGAATTATTAGCCCTTTCATCACCATTGAGTCCCCCTTAGTTCAATATCTTGTTGGTGATTTTTTGTAGGGAAGCTTCCCTTGTGGGGATAAATTCCACCACTAAATAATTGGACTGAGGTGATAGTGGTGGCTGATCTCTTGTTGCCATAAGACCTAGTTTGCTTAGTGAGGCTTTGCACTAGGCCTGCTACTTTTTGCAGTTATAGGCCCTATTCCTGTTCAATTTGTTAATGTCAATAATATATCATATCTTTTATCTATGATTACACTAAGATGTGTTGAGTGTACTTGTTGAAAGATAAATCTTAGGCTTTTGAAACTTTAAAAAAATTTCATTTAGATTCTTAATAAAGCATAGTCACATATTGGTACTCTTCATATTGATAATGGAGGAGAATATACATCTAATGAATTTGAAAAGTATCCTTGCCAACACAAAATTCAACGTTGAATCACAGTCCCATACAATCCTCAACATAATGGTGTAATTGAAAGAAGGAACAAGACTATCTTAAATATGGTTCATTCCATGATGCTACTAAAAAATGTGAAGTTGATGTTTTGGGATTATGTGTAGTATATGTGAAAAACATGTGTGTATCTCATGCTCTTGGAATAAGACTCCAGATGAAATGTGGTACGGTCACATTCCTTTGGTGAAGCATCTTAGGGTTTTTGGTTCCACCTACTATGCCTTGATTCCTAATGAGGAAAGAAACAAGCTTGATGCAAGGAGTCAGATGTGCATCTTCTTGGAGTACTTAAATAACACCAAGGCACGTTGTCTTTATAATGAGGTGAACAAAGTTCATTCTTTATAGAGATGTAATTTTTTTTAATCTTCCCAGAATGACAAAACTGTTAAGCAATAACTTGATCATCTGGATAGATTCATTTATGTAAAGACATATCATGAGTATGATGATGATATTCCACATTCTGAAGGGGGGGTCCCTATCTTGGATCAATCTCTAAAATCTCATTTTGAAAGACCATTTCCCCCTTATGAAGAAGTTTTAGCCATTTCATCAAATCAAGAAGTTTTGAATGATGTGATTGAGAGGATTGAAATGTTGAGCCTTGAAACATGTGTGCATTCGGCTACATAGTTTTGGACATAGGTTGAAAGGCTAAACTTCAAGTCAATTTGTGTTCTCTCTAAATAGTTGTGTCGGTGGCCATGTTATGTAAATACAAGGCAATGAATAAAGAGATCAAAGTGACAGAGAGGTCAAGCATTATTCAAAGAACATGCTCATTTGGGCTACTGTAGAGGCAGATATGTCAATATTATGATATATATCATTTGCACTAACTAATTAGTACAAGCCAAAAATTATGTACTTCTTTTGTTAAGTATGAAATGCAACAAGCCAAAAAGTATGTACTGCTTTTGTTAAGTATGAAATGCAATGTTTAAATCTCTTTCTCCCCCCCTCTCTCTCCCATGACCAAGCCCGTATGAGCTAGCATTACAACTATTCTGTGCAATTTTCATATGATTGTGAATTGAATTTTTCTACTAACTTCCAATCAACTTCCTTTGAAGTGTTGAAAGTGATTGTTATTGATATCAAAGGCTGTCTAAATGAAAGAGAAAGTTACATTGTCAAATGGCATATTTTGAGGCTATTTTGATGATATATGACACGCCTTCTACTTCTCAAGGTTGAGGAGAAATGATTTTTTGAATATTCATTATACATCTTGCCAGTGGCACAAGTCGGCCCAGCTAGTGGACATGTCAACCCAGTGACTAGACATGTCGGCCCTAACCTAGATCCTTTTGTAACTTTCTATGTCACCTTAAAAAGTTACATTTTTTTTTAAAATTTGCCACCTTCCTTCAATTTTATCCTTGCCTTGACAAATACCTTTCTTTAAATATCATTCCATCTAATCCTTTCCATTGCTAAAGGATGAATTGTCTTTGAGGTTTTTATAAATGTCTCTAAGTTATTTAATAGTTTTTATTTTAAATGAAATTTTATTTTATAAAATATTATAATTTATTTTTATAATTTTTTGTTTATTTAAAATTATTAAACTTAATTTAAAAATATCAAGGTCAGCCTAATCTCTAAAGTATGGAAAACCACATTTGGTACATGTTATATACTTCAGCAATATAACGACTCACTAGTCAACTCAAAGTAAATTAACCTATGGGCGGGGGGTGAGGGGGGGGGGGGCAAGGGTTGCCTATTCGACTTTTAACCTACCCCCCCTTTCGCAAAGTTGTTTCGCTTTTACTTCTTTTTACAGTTGTCACCCTCTCGTCAATTCTGGACCCCTCCCCACCCGCTCCAAAACCATTTACCAACTACCCCCCGCAAAAACTTTGTAAAACCATTTGTTACATTGATTTACATTTATAAATGTCAGACGGGAAGGTCTACGGGGTATGCAAACAAATTCCTATATTATAAAGTATGTATCCAGGGCAAATAATGGAGGGAGCATTTTAGAGTCATATTTTTCTTAAATGAGCGTATGGGTGAAATATTGGAGGTAAGAGGAGACCGAGTAAAATGAGGTAAAATGAGGATGGAGTTTCCGATGCTAGAAAGATATGTTTCTTCCTTATGGGATAATTTTACATAGGTAAAAATAAAAATTTACAGAGCAGAGAAATAATGTTTTATGCTATGAATTTAAGGAGGAAAGAAATCATAAAGAGGAAAATGCACGTTAACATAAAAGAAACTAAAAGATATTTTACCAATCACAACAAAACAATGCGTGGTTTTCAAAAATGGGAAGGAAATCAGTCGATGGTTTTATGAAATATGTCTATGAATTTTATTTATTCATAAATATATAAATTCAGGGAAAAACAAGACATAGATTTCAAAACAAGACATGGATTTCAAACAATGGATGATTTTACGAGATAAAATCATTTGAGGAAATTTTTTGAGATTTCATCTATGAAATTCATGAAAATAGAGAAATATGAATTTACAGGTTTAAAAAATATTTAGGAAATATTTTATCAAAATATTTTCCTCCCAAATATTTTACGACAATGGTCAAGCACTTAAAAGATGAAGGCAAATATTATGGACAAAAAGGTTAACATATAGTTTGGCTTAACTCTAAAATGCAAAGAATTCCTTGATCAACTAGATGGAAAAACATAAGCAAACATGAGATTATTTTCAGATTTTGGACTTAGAAATATCAATCAATGGGACAACTAGTTGATACAGGTGGCAGAGTTAACCAAGTTTGAAGGGAAGATAATAGATTTTGTGAAAACAACGTCAGCCACTCCAGATTTCATAGCAGAGGACCAACATCAGTAAATCAATTTTGGATTTAAAGGCAAATTTTGAGGCAACACTTGAGCAGTTAGTCCCAAGGATAAAGGCAACTAATTAGTAGTCAATGAAACAAACTCAGATTTCTAGGGCGAAATCTTAAACAACTTCAGATTTCTTAGCAAAAGAATCAGAAACTAAAAGATCACTCTTAGATTTAAAGGCATAAGACTTTCAGCGATTTCCAGAGTTTTTGTGACATATTGTATTTTTAGTTTATTTGATAGGGTTTGTTTCTTATAGACTAGTGACAATTTGAGGAAGATGTTTTCCTATATATTGTTTCAATTTCATTGTAAAAGGGTTGGCTTTTGATGCCAGAACCCTTCCATTTTTGTAAAGACTTTTATTATAATAATTTAATTAAAGTATTCTAGCTCCACTTCATGACAAAATTTGCTTTTCCTCTGTATGTTTTTCCAGTGCTTTCATGCTTTATTTCTGCATATGTTCAGACTCCAGAGTAACATAGGAACTAGGGCAAGGCTAGGTTAGAGTATCGACTTCCCTAATAGCCTACCATGAAGTAATTATCATTAGAGAGATTAGCTTGTTGAATTGTCTGTTTGAAATAAACTCCTTTGCATCTTTAATTGTCGCCTTCTGTCATCTCTTGAATGTACATTTGTTTGACTGTAGAATTCTTCTACACACATCTACTACATTTGATTGATTAAGTATTAAGTATGAATACTTAATTATCTTTTATTCATCCACCAAATTCTCTAAAGTATGTTATTCTGTCAAAGCTAGATGTTGGCACTTTGATCAAGTTTCTGCACGAGAGGGATTTATTTCTGAACAGATATTGGATATTCATCAGCAACCACCTACAACAAATAATAAATTTGGTCATTGTGCTTCAAAGGCTGTTGTTTAGTGATAGTGAACAATGTTAAAAAAAGCCTCGTAACACTTGAGGGAGCCCCCTCTAGTTCAAGGGCCAGCTTGAAACTAAAGTTTGGTTGAGTTGGTTTCTCAGCGCAGTTTCGCAGCCAAGCGCTGCCTTCGAGAAATAGGTACAACAGATCCCAAAAGCACTATAAATAGGAGCGAGAAGGAGAGTTTTTGACCATCGCTCAAGTCAATTTGGTTTTTGTTTTAACGAGCAAGAGGAGTAGATTTGAGGTTCATACCTCGTGAACTATTAAGAAGTGAAGTGAAGCCAAGTTGGAGAAGTCTTTTGTGAAGTATTTGCTAAGTTGTAGGAGGGATTTTGGCACACTTTTGAAGGTTTTTTTTAGTCTCTTTGGTTCTGGTTTAAAGGAGGTTTTGTTCTGGTGTAGAGGAGGTCGAGTTATGCCCTATTGGAGGTCGGGCCTTGTTTGAGGCCATTTTCTGTTGAGGCCTAGTTCTGTTGAAGAGGCTAAGTCCTGTTGAAGGTTGAGTTCTGATCTGTTGGATCGAGTTTTGATGGAGGCCATAATCTAAACTAGTTTTGGTGGAAGCTGTCAGAAAGGAAGACCTTTTGACCAGTGTCTAAGCCTAAATATTGCTGCAAGTTGGTGCTTACTGAGGATTGCTGTCCTCATCTTCTTGACATGTTCGAGCTTGCAATTTTTGTAGGTTGGTGCTTATAGAGGATTGGTGTCATCACAAGTGGTTGTAGTAAATTGAAGACTGTTTGAAAAACATTCAAATATTTCTTCTTCAAGTTTAGGTTTCCACTTTAATCTATGTGTTTATGCATTGTGTTGATGATTGATTATGTGATGATACTTTATTTTTAAGATTAATAAAGTGAAAATAATTTCATCTAAGTGATACTGATTCACCCCCCCCTGAGTATCACAATGTGTTTCAAACAATTTGTATCAGAGCAGGCTTCTTCAAGAAAAATCTAAGAGTTGGAAGAAGATCTTACAGGGGCCATTGCCAATCGAGAAGGCTCAATCAAAATTCCTTTGTTTGATGGAACAAATTTTGCTTTGTGGAAGATAAGAATGAAACCCACTTGATGTCTCTTGGTGCTGAAGTTTGGCAATTTGTTTTGGATGGATATAAGGTTCCATCTTCTCCTCCAGCTGATCAAGATGGGAAAAAGGCTTATGTATCCAATGAAAAAGCTATGAACTCTGTTTTAAATCGCTTGTCATATTCAGAATTTGTTGAAGTTATGCAATGTGAATCAACTAAAGAGATGTGTGACAAGCTTCTAAACAACTATGAAGGAGATGACAAAGTAAAGAAGGTAAAGCTTCAGACCTTCCACAAACAATTTGAAAGCTTGAAATGAATGATGGAGGTGTTGCTGCTTATTTGCTTCGAGTAGATGAAGTAGTTAATTCTCTCAAAAGACTTGGTGAAATAGTGGAAGAAACAACAATTGTTCAAAATTTTTTGAGGTCCCTCCCTATGTGTTCTGATGCCAAAGTCTTTGCCACAGAAGAATTAAAGGATTTGGAGAATCTAAAAATGGATGATTTCACGAAATTTTCACTGCATATGAAATGAGGACGATAAACTCATCACATAAGGAAGCAACATTTAAATCATTATATAAGTTTAGAAAATGCAAGTTGGACGACTGCTCCAACGATGAATTAGATACATAAATGGCTCAACTAGTCAAAAAGATAAAGAGAAGATCTAGATTCAAAGGTAAGTTACCTCTCATCTGTTTTAATTGTCGTAAGATAGGACATTTTGTTGCTAAGTGCCCTTTCAAGTAAGATAGTGATGATAAGGAAAAACCTAGAAAAAGGATCTTTTGAAAAGAAGAATCTCTACTCCAAAGAGGATATTGGTTTTTTTGAAGAATAATAAGATGATTCCGATGATTATAGAAGGGAGATCCTATTTTTAGCCATAAATGACGAATCCAACATAGACAAATCAAAAGAGCAAAAAGAAAAAAATAGAAGAAGAAGGTGTTGAAGGCATAGTGGATCTCGAAGCATAACTCATCATTGCATTAGAAGAGATTGATAACCTTAGGAAGAAGAACAAAAGACAATACAAGGAAATCATCTTCATCAAGACTGAAAAAGATGAAGCAAAAAGAGTGGAAGAAGTCTTGAATAGTTACGTAAAAGAAAGCTTGAAGCAAAAAATTGTCTCATTAAGGAAAGAGCTAGATAAGCTCAACAAAAACATGAAAAGCTCTTAGACCCTGGATGCTATTCTCAATAGTCAAAGATTACCATATGACAAGATGTAGAAATTTGGTGTGTAGACTCACACTAGTTTTGAGTTTAGTGATTCCTCATAAAATTTAATGCCCAACCCACATTTAATATGCTGGTATCATAAACATGAATAATTTCACGAATTGAAACACATAGAATCTACTTCTGCTTATTCACCTTTGTTGAGAAAAAAACACAAGCATACACACAAAAATTTGACACAACTATTTTTGATCAAATGACCCTAGAAAAACCCCCAAGGGAAAACCAGTGAGAGAGAGGAGATATTTTTATTTCTCGTGAGAATTTATTACAACAGTTAAATCAACAATAAATGCAACTTATCTCCCTTGGAAATTGTGCCCAACTACCCAGAAATTTATGCTGCTCACTATACAAACAAACAACAATAAATGTTATATGAACTCTATTTTTGTGCCCAATTTCCTTGAATTTGTGTGAATGTTGCCTAAAAATTTCATGCTACTTCAAACTACAATTAATGCAACAGAAAAATCCTTGTATTTTGTGCTACTCCTCGAAATTTGTGTTTTTTTCTCCAAATGTATGGTATGAGCATTTAATGCACCCTATCCTCCTTGAGGTTCGTGCTGTAGTTGTTGTACAATGTTGGAATGTGTGCCTTGATTTTTGTGCTATTCTTGCTCAAAAATTTGTGCCCTCTTCTTGTTACTGTATGAATTGCTCTCTTTTCCTTCAACTATTCAAATTGCTCTGTCTTCCCTCAGCTCAACTCCTCTTGTGTGTGCTCTCTCCTTTTCTCGAAAACTTATGAAGAAAAATTGGTGTCTCTTCCCCTTCCTTGACCTTTTGTCTTTTCATAAGGAAACCCTAAGATCTAATTGTTGAGATTTTTTTTGACCATTGACATCAAGGTGTTGATTTGGGGTAGCATCGGATGTGCTCTAGCCTCGAAATTTGGTGGAGAGGTTGGGGCACATGAGATATCCAATACCCAGAAAGGGTTTGGGCAGATTCTAAACAGTTCAAGAGATATTAAAATAATTAATATTTTTAATGGAGTCCCTAAGCAATGTTGCACGAAGCGGAAGCATTTTTTGGAAGCGGGGACGTCGAAGCGTCATTTTCCAAAAATCTAGGAAGCGAAGCGTCCGTGGAAGCGTCTGCTATATATATATATATATAATTTTTTTGCATTTATACTCAAAACAAACATCCCAAATACCAAATTAATTGTAAAAGACATGAAAACATGCATATTTTTGCATAAATCAAGATAGATATAACATCCATTGTACATTAATGATTAATTATTCGAGCATCAACCATTTAGATGCATCAACCATCTAGAATCTAGATTCTTCTCCTCTTGTCTAGCCTTGCCTCTACCTCGATTGTCTAGGGATATTAGTCAACATTGCCCAATTTTGATCAAACTACCTAATTCAAGACTTAAAATATGGTAGAAAAAGCTTAACATGCTTGATCGATGATTTTGACTTGATTGAAAGGTAATTTTTTGCTAAGGGCGTGCCGCGTGACAAAGGAGTTCAACAATTAACACCACCAACACTAGGGTACATATAGGGCTTTGTGCTCTTGATTAAATGCTAATCGCATACCTTCATACTTGATATAATCTAATGAAATGCACAATCCCATTGATCCGAATTCCTGAAAACTGTTAAGTCTCGCTGAATTTTGAATAGATATGAAATTCTATTTTCTCCATATGAAGTCCAATGAGGCTGGAACACTCTCAAACATCTTGAGTCATTTCATGGTAATGTTAAAAATTTAAGTAAAAGGATGAAAATGAAAAATAAAGGAGAATGTCACTTTTACTTTAAGAATTTAACATTACCATGAGGGAGCATCTGCTATATTTATATTTTTTTTTTGCCTTCATTCGTCACCCTAACCCAAGGTGGACCCACCCCCAACAAGCAAACTCACCTAAAATTAAAAAAAAAAATTGAAAAAAAAAACAATTTTCTAAACGTTTTTCTGGAAGCTTTTCTAGAAGTGTACGGAAGTGTACGCTTCCTCCTCCGAAGCGCCGTACGAAGCGTGCTTCGGCGCTTCTGTACAACGCTTCCAAATTTCTAGGAAGCGTTTAAAAATGCCGAAGTGCCGCTTCCGGCCAAGCTTCCTAGGTGCTTCCGTACGGGACGCGCTTTGGGGCTTGGAACCCGGGGGGGGGGGCTTCATGCAACTATGTCCCTAAGTCTAAACTTAGAGAAAATAAAATATTAATGTGTATTAATATGAAACTGTGTTAGAATGGTCCAAAAGACATGGATCAAGCCAGGTCTAATCTTAGCCATTGATTAGGGGGACTTAATCTCGACCGTTGATATGTCAATAGGAAAAGTATAAGAGGAGGCTTGAGGGTCATTTGGAGAACACACCAAAGTGATCAGTCATTCGATTCTCTAGAGCGGGGTTTGCTAGGAGAGATAGAATCAATGATCAGAGAGAAGCTAAGGGGCATTGAGTGCAGAGAGACCGAGAGGTAGAGATAGTGTCGGGAGAGCAGTAGAGTAGCCAGAGAGAGTGATGCAGGAGCAGCCAGTGCTCACGCAGGGCCATGCTGAGGCAGCTAAGTGTTGTGCAGAGCACCAGAGAAGCTAGCGTAGTTAACGCAGAGGGTCGAAGAGCTGACGCTGGCCCTCCTGGGTCTGACGCAGTGCTAGCGCTGGGCTAGGAGAGGCTGATGCAGTCCAGATTGGGCAGACGCTGGGGTTTCTGGGGCAGATTGGTGCCGAGTTAGCTGCCAAAAGAATTATCCGGGGTTTCGGCTAGTAGATTTGTCAGAAACTGAGAGGTATTACTGCCAATGAAATTCTCTGTTGGGTAGGCTAGTTTCGGCACCCAGATTGTACTCTGATATTGCTTAATAAGAAAACCCTCAGATAGTTGCACCGATTTTCCCACATTGTGTTTTTTTAGGGACATTAGTCTAAAAATAATGGTGTCATATGGTGTGTTTGTTTATGTTTCTTTTAGTTGCTGATTTGTAATATGTTGAGCATGCACTAGTGTTTATTTTCAGTGTTTACATTGTAAATAACTTGCTAAGGAAAATAACAAGTAGGTAGGAATAAATCAGATAAAGTGCATGGAGGGTTTCTAACTAAGTAAACTTAGAAACTTCAACATGGTATCAGAGTGTGATTGCAGATCACAGGAGGACTAAAAGACATCAGCCGAGCGGAGCAATAGCAGCAGAAAACAATTGTCCCGAGGTGACAGACGCTATTTCTAGCAGCGCAAAAGCCAAGGAGTGTGACGCAGAGCTAGCCAGGGCTCACGTAGGGCCACATAGAGGCACCCGAGAGTTGCGCAGAGCCTCAGAGAAGCCAGCGTTGCTGACGCAGAGGGCCAGAGGGTTGACGCAGGGCCTCCCAGGGCCTGGGGTGACGTAGGGCCAACGTGAGGCAGAGAGGGGCTGACGCAGTCCACAGATAGGCAGTTGCTGGGGTTTAGAAGGCTGCAGGAATATTGTAGAGTGGAGCTGGTGAGGTACTGTAGTCAGAACACCTGACAGAGCAGGGCGAGAGGAGTTGCTACCGAGGGTTTCTAGCCGAGGAACCCGGATCAGTGGTGCAGTTGCACAAGATGATCAGAGTAGGGGGCATCTCGACAAGCAACAGAAGGATTTCCAGGAGGGAAATCAGGACTCAGAGGAAGTCTAGAAGAGAACTTCCAGACGGGAAGTAGAGGCTCAGAGGAGTCGAATAGAGAACTTTTAGAAGGGAAGCAGAGGAGCATCATGGCACTACACAGAGTAAAAGACCAAGATAGATTGGACAGAGCATCGAACTTCGCAGTTTGGAGAGCCAAAATCTTATCCGTACTTGATAAGAGTCGTGTTAAGAACTTCGCCTTGAAGGTAATAGCTGTCCTAGTCGACCCCAATGATAATGACATGTATGAGGAGGCGATGGTGAGGGCCAAGAGCATTATCCTTGACGGGGTCAAGGATCATGTAGTACCACATATAGCCGAGAAGGAAACGACATTTGAGATGTGGGAGGCTCTCAAGAAGCTGTACCAACATACTTCTGTGTAGAGAAGAACGTTGCTTGAGAATCAGATGAGGTCGTATCAGATGAAGAAGGGACAATCGATTGACACCTTCCTTGGAGGACTGAATGAGATCCGAGACCAGTTGACTGCTATAGGGGCGACACCGGATCAGGAGTTAATGGTGAGGACAACTCTGAATGTTGTCTCAGAAGACTGAGAAGTATTTATCTAGAGTATACTGGCAGAGGGACACTTTCACCATGGGACGAGATGTGGGCAGCTCTTCTGATCTAGGTGGATATTAGTGGCCACCCGCCAAGTCCACTTGGACCCCCACCATTGTTTCTTTCAGCGTTTCAGTTTCCTTAATTGTAGCACAATTTACTATTTTTAGCAGTTTTTCAGGTCCTGAAATTCTGGAGCTATTCTGAGGCCCTAAACGACGTTTTTTGGGAAAACTGGGAGCAACATGGGTCCATGGACCGATGTTGCTCTTCCCAAAGTCGTAGTTCTCGGATAGATCTTTTTAACGAGATATTATGCGCGTCAAACGAAGATCTTATGTCAAAGTTACGACCCCGGAAAGTTGATGTACCAATTTACCCAAACGGGGCCCACAGTTTGGCATTTCATCTTCTAGGGTTAGGTTTTTGGATGGTTAGGGTTTCCATTGTTTCCCAACAATAAATAAGCCTTCGAGCCTCATTGTAACACAGTTCAGAGGCATGTAGCCGCTACATCTCTTCTCAGAGATAAGCTACCATCGCCCTAGCTGGTTTATTTTCATTTATGTTTGTAAGCATATTTCAGTATATTAGATTAATGAAATGAAGTATTATTTCAGCTGCATATCTGTATTTATGGTTATTTCTATAATTTGTTGCGTTCTTGTTTAAATTCGGATCAGTGGTATCAAAGCTGTCTGCTCGTTCTCTGTTTTTCTTTGCATGTCCCCAATGAGGTCGAGATATAAGGAGTTAGGGTTTGAACTAGTCGACCCTTTGCAAGACTAGCCTCGTAAATCCCGACGGGCTCCCATGGCGGATGAAAAGAAAGACGAGGGGGCAGGAACGTGATAATGGACAGCTTTGCCCAGATCCTTCAACGGCTACCGAGGGGCGACGCATCGGCTTCCAACAGCTACTCTGGAAACGCCACACCCTTTAAGGTACAAGTTAATTTTGAAATCCCCATATTCGAGGGTCAAATAGACGTAGATGCCGTAGATAAATGGTTAAATTTGCTAGAAGGGTATTTTTCTGTTCATGATTTTTCCAACCGGGAAAAGATTATTTTCGCTCTTCTCAAAGCAACCCCCCATGTCAAGGACCGGTGGAAAACCTGATGCGAGCAGAAGGATGAAAGTACAGGCTCACTTTTTTCAGCCGCACCCACTTGGAATTCATTCTGGGATGCCATCGAGGAGCAGTACTACCCTGTCAAGAGCTATGAGGACAAATACGTAAAATGGACCATGCTGCAGCAAGGAAGGGACTAAGATGTGCCAGAGTTCACAAACATTTTTCATACCCTTCGCACACAGTTGGGTATCAAGGATTCTGAGCTGCATTTGGTACTCAAATATTGCGGTTGCCTACACAAGTACATCCAGGAAGAGATGGAGTTCCTGAACATCTCCTCGCTCAGCACGACGTACCGATATGCTGTCAAAATCGAGCAAAAGTTTAAATAGAAGAAGCGAGACGTTGGATCTGTGAATCCGAAGCAAGGGAAAGGCTTCCACAAATCGCAGAACCAAGGACAAAGCCAAGACGGGGCAACCCAAGACAATCCGTCGAAGCTGCAAGAAAAGAACATCACCATGAAGTCAAAGGACACAGGAAAGTGGTGTGAGTTCCATAAGAGCCCCACTCACAACATAAGTGAGTGTCAGACCAAGCAGTGATTGGTGGCCGAGTTGAAGGCTTCAAAATCAGATGCATGTTCCGACCTTGAGTCAACCCGACAAGGGGAATGGCAAAGGGAAGCAGATCATTGATGCGGAGGCCAATGCCACTCTTGCCACAACCAAGATCCAAAAGAATGAGCACGAAGATCCAGAGGAGGGGGAGCGTCTTTTCCACTCACAAATGTGGGTGAAGGGTTCGCCGCTACAATTCATTGTCGACAGTGGCGGCCAAAAGAACCTCATTTCAGCAGAGGTTGTGAAGCGGTTGGGCCTACTGACTACACCACACCCACAACCGTACAGTATCGGGTGGCTTCACCAAGGACGAGATCTCCGAGTCCTCCAACAGTGCCGCCTTCCCTATAGCATCAAACCCTTCACAGATGAGGTATTGTGTGATGTTGCACCTTTGGATTTTTGTGATGTATTATTAGGCCAACCTTACTTGTGGAGGCGACATGCTGTGTATGAGTCAAGGCCTCACGCTGTCATTATTTTTTTGTGTAATTCATTATACAGGATACCGGAGGTAGCCCCACCTACCACCACCTCTTTGATCACTGCTAAGAGATGTGGAAACTCATTTTCTGTCTGGTTAACTCCCAAAGTAAGGGGAAGATCGTCGCCACATCCATGACCCCCGCGAAGGGTTCCTCCATGCAGCAGCGCAACAGATGGATACGATCATGAAAGAACACAGGAACATCTTCTCCTCACCCACAGGAGTATCGTTGCACTGTCAGGTCAAGCATTCATTCGATCTGACTCCCAGAGCACCTCTACCCAATGGGCTGATATATCACTGCTCCATTTTGAAAAATGACAAGTACAAGAAGCGACATGGTCCTTACACTAGTACCAAGGCTGCGGGAGACAATGCATTTGAGCTCAGCATTCCCCCATTCCTTGGCCTGCACCTAGTGTTCAATGTGGACCGCCTTCGGCCATACTTTCCACCATTACTAGACACATTCAACATTGCATAACAACTCACACCCATAGAGTTAAATCCAAATTGCATGGAACAAGCTACAACTGTTCGGATCATGGACACACAGATCAAGCGCACTCGCCAACAAAATATCCAACTGTATCGAATTGTCAAAGCAGACCAACTCCTTCAAAGCAAGCCAACTCCTTCACCAGGGCAAGTGGCTCACCAGGGGACCAAGTTCAGCAGAAGTTTCCTCATCTCATGGAGGAACTCAACGCAATGGGGACCATTGCTTCTTAAGGGGGGAGGAATGATCTAGGTGGATATTGGTGGCCACCCGCCAAGTCCACTTTGACCCCCACCATTGTTTCTTTCAGCGTTTCAACTTCCTTAATTGTAGCACAATTTACTATTTTTAGCAGTTTTTTGGGTCCTGAACTTCTAGCGCTATTTTGAGGCTTAAACGACATTTTTTGGGAAAACTGGGAGCCACATAGGTGTTGCTCTTCCCAAAGTTGTAGTTCTCGGATAGATCTTTCTAACGAGATATTGTGCGCGTCAAACGAAGATCGTATGCCAAAGTTACAACCCCGGGAAGTTGATGTACCAATTTACCCAAACGAGGCCCA
>APFE030684975.1:2478-13101 GCA_000404065.3 Pinus taeda | reverse complement strand
CTATTTTTAATAAAATGAAAAATAAATTATAGTCACTTTGAAATTATGATTTTTCGAGATTAATAATTTATTGGAGTAAATTACTAAAATCCGGTTGCTTCATGATTTGGCTATATGGAAAAAATGTTAGTAAAAACTCACTACGGGTTAATATCTAAAATGAATGCATTATTGAACTAATTTATCTACAAAATGCAATATTGTACATTTTATGCATTTTTTAACCCGGGCTAGGTAACTGATGAGACTTCAAAGGAGTGCCATTTTCAAACCAGTTGACCAAATGAGGCGAAACAAGCGTCAATGGGAAGCCTATAAAAAATTGATTCTAACAAAGCAATCAAAACAAGAATCCAAAGAAAACGAAGAATTAGCAAAAGCATAGCGCAATCAACTAAATAAAAATCCAAAAAAGTGTTTAGCCAAAATTTTAATAGAAAGGGTCCCCATTATTTGAAATGAACAAGTCAAAAATAGGGGGGTTTTGTTTTTACCACAACACACTCAAGAGGACAGGTTGTGCCAGAATGAAAATGATTAGCTTCATAACATTCACAAGAAATATTAGGAGTTGATTGTTCATAGAAGAACTTAACATAAATTCTTCAGCCGATTTGTCTTGATAATAAGAATGATAGGCTTCATAGCTCTATGCATCCATAATAGATATACATTCCAATCTTGGGTTTGATACAAGAGGTTTGCATGAAGATGAATTAAATGAAACACAATCCATTATCCAATCAGAAGCCCAATCTTTAAAATTAGGAAAAATGACTCGGAAACATTGAAAATATTTCAAGAATGAGTTTACATCCAATGGGACAATACAAAGAAAATAATTATGTGAGAAAATCCAGATTTGACCTAGTTCAGGGGTCTCATCAGGATCATTAGAACCTGACATAACCATCAACGAGCATTGAAGTTCCTTGACTCCCTAACAAGTCTCAAAACTTTAAAAAGTTGAATAATTATATTTCGAGAGTCGACTTATATTTTGAATTATATGTGGAAAACGACTATCAATTATTTCAACAAGATCACTATTTTCCAAATAAAAATTGTCTACATTAGTGGTTTGATAATATTTTTTAACTTCAACAAACAAATTGCTCAAGTCATAAGGTTCTTCTAATTGCGTATTTGATGATGTATAGATCAAATAAATTCCATGGGAAACTTGACTTGAAGAATTACCCTCATGTAAAACTGGAAATTGCAAGACATGGAATAGATGCTCAATGATTTCATTATTTTATTCCTCGTCATGTGTGGCCCTACCACCTTGTGTCAATTTAAGATTCTACTCATCAAATTGTGAATTCAAAGAGCATAATGTATTTTTGATCCAGGTTGATATTGGTGGTCACTCACCTATTCCACTTGGACCCCCACCATTTCTTCTTTTAGTTTTTCAGTTTCCTATGCTTTACTATTTTTGGAAATTTTTCGGGTCCTGAACTTCTAGAGTCATTTTGAGGCTCTAAATGACATTTTTTGGGGAAACCGGGAGAAACATGGGTCGTAAACTATTGACCCATGTTGCTCACTCAAAATTTGTAATCCTCAGATAGATATTTCTAACGAGGTATTGTGCACATCAAACGGAGATCGTATGCCAAAGTTATGACCCCGAGAATTTGATGTACCAATTTACCCAAACGAGGCCCATAGTTTGGCGCTTCATCTCCTAGGGTTAGTTTTTTGGATGTTTAGGGTTTTCCATTGTTTCTCAACAATAAATAGGCTTTTGAGCCTCATTGTAACACAGTTTAGAGGCATGTAGCCGCCACATCTCTTCTCAGAGGTAAGCTACCATCGCCCTAGCTGGTTTATTTCCATTTCTGTTTGTAAGCATATTTCAGTATTTTACATTAATGAAATGAAGTATTATTTCAGCTGCATATCTGTATTTATGGTTATTTCTGTAATTTGTTGCGTTCATGTTTAAATCCGGATCATCTTCACCAGGAAGAGATCAGACGACAGTCGAAGACGGGTAGCAGCAACAAGGGGATCAAGGTCAAGCAGGAGGAGGAAGATGTTGCCCTAGCATTTGAGGGAAAGCAGGAAAAGCGGAAGAAGAAGGATCTCTCCAAGATCAAGTGCTTCCACTGTGGGGAGCTGGGTCATTATGCGACCTAGTGTCCAAGGAAGAAGAGTAAGGGAGAGTCTTCCAAGACTAAGGCAGCGCCAACAAGGGCAAAGAAGGAAGTTTTGACAAACAATGACTGTGCCATGAGTGCACACGCACCACTTGAGCGGAAGTGGGGAGACATCGAGCTGTAGTTAGGAGGACTACAGGCGATGAGGGGCAGGATCCTCGAGGTACCCAACCTCTTGGATTAGACCTTGTTACGGGAGCCTCGAAGAGGAGTAGCAGGATTGGCTGAGTTGGGTAGAGATGGATGCGGATGGAGCGGTAGAGAGAGCTACAATGCAGGAGTCTCGAGACAGCGCGAGGCTAGCATGCTGCAACAATGCGAGAGGTACAGGAGTGTTGCACCATTGCAGGATGGCATAGAGAGGTGTGCAACGGTGCGAGATGCAGGGAGTTGTTGCAGCAACGTAGAGGTCAGAGAGGGAGCACTTGTTAGCGGCAAAGGGAGCTTCAACATCAGGAGGGTCTCTGGCCCAACAGAGAGGTCAAAGTTGGGAGATTAGTTACCTAGTTCTCAGTAATTGAGTTGTAGTGTAACAATGGGCAGCACGATGCAACATGATGAGAGGAGGTGCAGTGTGGATGCAGTGCTGGGAGAAAGGACCAGCAGTAGCACGGATGCAGAGGGAGATGTCGTACAAATGCAATAGTGGCAGTGGCAGAACCATGGGCAACAGTACAGGATACAACAGTGCAGAGGATGTTGGGTAGGAAGGCTTAGCATCAACACATGAACCGATGCCAGATAATCAGGGTGATGCTCAGTGAGGAGTATTGCCAGAGCACAGTCCTCACTAAGAGGGAGTGTTGATTTGGGGTAGCATCGAATGTGCTCTAGCCACGCAATTCGGTGGAGAGGTTGGGGCACATGAGATCTCCAATACCCAGAAAGGGTTTGGGCAGATTCTATACAGTTCAAGAGATATTAAAATAATTAATATTTTTAATGGAGTCCCTAAGTCTAAACTTAGGGAAAATAAAATATTAATGTGTATTAATATGAAACTGTGTTAGAATGGTCTAAAAGGTATGGATCAAGCCAGATCTAATCTTAGTCGTTGATTAGGGACGTAATCTCGGTCGTTGATATGTCAACAGGAAAAGTATAAGAGGAGGTTTGAGGGTCACTTGGAGAACACACCAAAGTGATCAGTCATTCTATTCTCTAGAGCGGGGTTTGCTAAGAGAGATAGAATTAGTGATCGGAGAGCAACTAAGGGGCATTGAGTATAGAGAGACAGAGAGGCAGAGATAGTGCCGAGAGAGCAGTAGAGCAGCCAGAGAGAGTGACGCAGGAGCAGCTAGTGCTCGCGCAGGGCCATGCAGAGGTTGCTAAGTGTTGCGCAGAGCACTAGAGAGGTCAGCGTAGCTGACGCAGAGGGTTAGAGAGCTGATGTTGGGCCTCCTGGGGTTGACGCAGGGCCAATGCTAGGCTAGGAGAGGTTGACGTAATCTAGATTGGGCAGACGCTAGGGTTTCTATGGCAGGTTGGTGCTGAGTAGCTGCTGGAAGGATTATCCGTGGTTTCAGCCAGTAGATTTGTCAGAAACTGAGAGGTATTATTGCCAAGGAAATTCTTTGTTGGGTAGGCCAGTTTTGGCACCTGGATTGTACTATGATATTGCTTAATAAGAAAACCCTCAGATAGATGCATCGGTTTTCCGGGGACATTAGTCCAAAAATAATGGTGTCATATGGTGTGTTTGTTTCTGTTTCTTTTATGCTGATCTGTAATATGTTGAGCATGCACTAATGTTTATTTTCAATATTTACAATGTAAATAACTTGTTAAGGAAAATAACAAGTAGGTAGGAATAAATCAGATAAAGTGCATGGAGGGTTTCTAACTAAGTAAACTTAGAAACTTCAACACAAGGGTGGAGATATAATCTCTCATTGACCCACTTAAGTCACTTAGACTTTAATCATCACTTTTTTCATTAATTAGACCAAAAGGTCACTTTATGACTTCAATGCTCATAAATTCATTTTAACTTTATTTCTTATAAAGTTAGATGAAGGGGACATGTTGGACACTTTCTCCTAGGCAATACACAATGCCTTACGAAACACTTGTCCTTGGTACACTTTCTAACGCAAAACTGGTCCTGGTTATATGGGTGAAACTTCATACAGATAAGATGCAAATCCCAAGTTGCTAGGAAAGAAAGTTGAAGAAAAGCTTGAAATCTTCAATCTCAGTAAGAGCAAGGACAAAAGTAGGGAGAAGTCTGGAAACACTGCTACACCAAAAAACTATGCTAATGCTCTCAAGAAGTCCATTCACAATGCAAGTAGCAATATGATAAGGGACAAGGACCAACACTCTTCTCCAAAGCAGATAAATTCCAGAAGAATTGTTCCATTAAGACATTCATACACAACAAGAGGGAATAATTCATTTGCTCCATTATCCAAGTATTGTATAGAGTGTTACAGTTACAACAATTTTGGACATATGGCACAAAATTAACCTGCAAAATCATTAGAACAGTTTTGGAAGAAAAAACAATAAGAACCGCCAACATAAAAATTTGGACTAGCAATGTATGCTCGAAACAATCAAAGTCATTGATACGTTGATTGCAGGTGCTCTAGACACATGATCGAAGATCAAAAGAAATTTATTACTCTAAAAGAAGAAAAAGAAGGAAATGTGTCTTTTGGAGACAATGGATCTGAAAGAATTGTTGGAAGAGGTACTATAAGCCTTAACAATGGTAGGGCTAAAGCAAAAAATGTAATGTACGTTGAGGGACTCAAACATAATCTTAAGTGTCAGCCAAACGTGCGATCAAGGTTAGGATCTCAATTTTTGTGCTAAAGAATGTGAAATAAGGAAGACTAATTCAGTATGTTTAGTGGAAAAATCTTTAAGAACTCCAAATAATGTATATATTATTGATGAAATTCAAGGAGAAAAATGCTACATTGAACAAATAAATGAGAGTTGGTTATGGCATAAAAGGCTAGGACACTCTAGCTTTAACAGTTTAGTAAAAATCAATAGAAGAAAAGAAGTGAGAGATATGTACAAAATTGCGAAACCAACAAGCATCATTTGCAAATCTTGCCAACATGGGAAACGAACAAGAGTGAGTTTCAAATCAAGGGAGTGCTCGACATCAAGACCAATAGAGCTTGTTCACACCGATCTATGAGGATCAACAAGAAAGCCGACCTTGCAAGGTGAAAGGTACTTTATGTTGTTTATTGATGATTATACTAAAATGATGTGGGTTTCATTTTTTAATGCAAAATCAGAAGCATTGGATACTTTCAAGTCATCAAGGCCCTAGTCGAAAATGAAAGCGATCTTAGAATCAAATGTTTAAGATCAAACAGAGGAGGTGGGTTTACCTCAAATGAATTTCATGAATTCTGTGAGAAATATGGAATCAAGAGACAACTTCCAGTTGCAAGAACTCCACAACATAATGGAGTTGTAGAAGGAAAGAGAAGATCAGTGTAAGAAACATCAAGAACGATGTTGCTAGAAGCCAAATTACCAAATAAGTTTTGGAAAGAAGCAATGGTTGCAACAATTTATCTCATGAATAGATCACAACCCCGAGTTAACAATGACAAGACATCGTATGAGCTATGGAAAGGCAAGCCACATCAATTAAGTATTTCAAAATTTTTGGAAGCAAATGTTACATGAAGATAAATTATGATAAATTGGGAAAATTCTATTCTAGAGTAGAGGGGGGAATCTTCCTTGGATACTCAACAAGAAGCAAAGCTTACAAATTCTAGAATAAAATACTATGCAAATTTATGGAATGTATTCATGTAAGAATAGATGAAGCTTGGCTAGAGAAAGAACACACAAAATGAGAATTCAAAAGATACCATCTATGTGGACCAAGAAGAGATTACTACAAAGGAAGAACAAGAAAAAGAAGAGCAATCTCCATTGAAGACGACTTTTAAATTTGTGCAAAAACATCCCCAAAGGAACAAATTATCAGAGATGTTGATGTAGGTATACAAACCCAGAGAAGAATAACCAATTCACGAGGAAAAGTCAATTTTGCCTTTCTTTTCAAAATAGAGCCAAAGGATTTTGCACAAGCCAATAAGGACCATCATTGGGTGAATGGTATGGAAGAAGAATTGAATCAAATTGAGAAAAATAGAACTTGGAACTTGTGCCACGACCGAAAGATAAAAATGTGATTGGGACTAAATGGGTATTCAAAAAGAAAATGAATGAAGATGGAAAAATTATCAAAAATAAGGCAAGACTTGTGTGTAAGGGCTATACACAAATTGAAGGAATTAACTTCGAAGAAACCTTTGGTCCAGTTGTGAGATTAGAAGTAATAAGAATATTTTTGGCATTGACATGTTCTAAAGGCTTCAAAGTTTATCAGATGGATGTTAAATCAACCCTTTCTAAATGGAGATTTAAAGAAAGAAGTATCCATCAGACAACTGGAAGGTCTTGACTTGTTCGAAAATGAAGACTATATGCAAATTGAAGAAAGGTCCCTATGGGTTAAACCAAGCTCCAAGAGCTTGGTATGTTAGGCTAGATCACTATCTTAACAAGAAGGTTTCAAAAGAGGGGTTGCTGACAACAATCTCTACATCAAGATGAAAAAGGACAACGTATTAATTACACTTGTATATGTGGATGATCTCATTTTTGGAAGCAATAACAATGATATAAGTCATGAATTTGCTCAAGGTCAAATGAATTTGAAATGTCAATGATTGGAGAATTATCCTTCTTCCTTGGAGTACAAGTTTCTCAAACCGATGAAGGAATATTCATTTCCCAAACCAAATACCTCAAGGAGATGCTCAAGCAGTTTGGGATGGAAGAATGTGCACCAGTTAGTACCCCTATGATTACTAGATGCAAGTTAAGGATGATGAATCTCCTGAAGTCAATTCAACTCTTTACAGGTCTATGATTGGGAATCTACTATACTTAAGAGCTTCAAGACTAGACATTATGCAAGCAGTAGGAATGGTTGCAAGATTTCAATCAACACCAAAGGAGTCACATATGCAAGCAATAAAGAGGATATTTCGATACTTAAAGGGCACACTTGATTTTGGGCTTTTGATATCCTAAGTGTACGAATTTCACATTGGTAGTGTACACAAACACTGATTGGGCAGGTAGCATTGATGACAGAAAAGGCACCAACGGGAGCACATTTTGCTTAGGAGATTGACTTTTGTCTTAGTCGAGTATAAAGCAATTATCAATCTCTTTCTACAGCTAAAGCCGAGTGCATAGCAACATCAAACTATTGCACCCAAGTTCTTTGGATGAAACAAAATTTGCAGGACATCAAAGTGGAATATGATTAGCCAATTGTCATTTTCTGCGACAACACTAGTGCAGTCAATATCTCAAAAAATCCTGTCATGCACTATAAAACAAAGCACATTCCAATCAAGTATCATTTCCTCAGAGAACAAGTCGTCAAGCAAGATGTAAAAATGGAATATATTGGCAACAAAGAACATATTGCTAACATCTTTACCAAACCTCTATCCAGAGAAACCTTTGAATATCTCGGCTCAAGTTGTGAGTGATCTCCTCCTTTATCTTAGTAAAGAAAGCACAAACTCAGGGGGAACACCCTTTTTTATTTATGTCAAAGGGGGAGAGAAAGCAGATAGGGGGAGAAACTGACAAGAGGTATGGAGAGAATACATATAGGGGGAGCAACTACTGGAAGAAGCAGATATCAAAGTATTGTTGAGAAATCAATATGCTAGTAGATTAGGGTTGATTCGTCTTAATTGATAATTACTTGTGAGTGTTTGTTGGCTCTTATTACTTCTATTATGTTTTCTTCATCAAGCAATTACCAAAATATAAAGTGCATGAAGATCACAAAACACAAAGATGTAGGCTCCAAGCCAAGGAAAAACACCACAAGGGGGAAAACCCAAGACAATACTCTTCTTATAGAATCAGATCAAAGTGATATATCCAAGACCCCAAAACCAAGAACAAGATCTCCACATAGACCAAATTAGCCCTCCAAAATTTCTCCAACCAACTCAAAGTCAACAAAAGTCAATGTTGGTCAAACCTCAACAAATCTGGTCAAACACAAATTTAGACTTGCAACTTCGTAGAGTTGCCCCGACACCTTCGCATGTGTGAACAAAAACAAACAAAAACCACCAAATTCTCTCTCCCTTGACTTAACTATTCTTCTTTGTTGAGAAAAATGGTACCAAGGAAGTGTTTCCTAGGTATTTATCCCTTTGGCTTAGGAATACACTTCAATAACGTTTTGTCACGAGACATTATGAGTTGTATTATGTCATGGAGTTAAGTCACTTTATGAGGTGGTACATGTGTTAGGTACCTTTTAATTTAGTCACTTTATGTTTTAATTATGACTTGATGAGAAAAAAGTACTAAGTGCCTTTTTATTATTAAAGTCACTTTCTATTTTAATGTTGACTTTAAGGGAGAAAAAATGCACAAGATACAAAATATATTAAAGTGACTAGGAGTTCTTTAGGTGAGGGGGACAACATGAGAGAGGGAGTCAAGTGGGGGACTTGATCTGATCCATTGATCTTATGGGTTTGAGATTTAATCTCGGGCCTTGATCAATAGGGTTAGGTTTTTCCTCTCTAATGAGAAGACAAAAGGAAAAGGCAAAGGGTTTTTCTCATTATTCTCATGAGACTTGAGGAGAGGAGAGGAGGAGAGTAAGGAGGACAAGTTTGCAAGTCTAAGGAAGAGTTTGGAGGGCTGAGAACAAGGAAATCGAATAGCATAGTCAACCTTGAGTTTTCAGGAGCAGATTGGCATGCATCTCGAAAATTTTGGGATGTGTTTCTTGGGCCGATTTATTTGTGTTTCCAGGCCGAGTTTAAACTAGAAAGCATGGTGGACTAGGGCCGAGTTTTCAGAGTTTTACCAGGCCGAGATATGGTGAGTTACTAGGCCGAGTTACAGTGAGTTACTAGGCCGAGAAAGAGCTCAGAGAAAGCGTGAAAACCGAGGCCCATCTTTGATCGTTTTTTGGGTTTGATAGTGAAAAGTTTGAGGCTCCTTCAACACTTATTTCAAGGCATTTGAAGGGGTTTTCAAGGCTGTGTAAGGGCATAGAATTTTGGGTTATAGTCTGTTGTACTTGGCTCAGAAATCAAACATTGTTGGGTGGTTTTATGCACAAAAATCAATGCACTTATCAGGAAGAGTTTATGACTGTATGGAGGCTCATATTTTAGTGTTACTTGGCAGTGTCTTCTTCAAGCTTAAAAGGTAGATAAGTTTGACTTTTTCTATTGTACAAATTTCTTTAAGAGCAAATAAAATCCTCCTTGAAGACTAGTTTTCCCCTTGTGGGTTTTTCCAGGGTCATTAGACCAAAACCAAGTGTGTCAAATAGTGCGTGTGCTTGCATTTATTCCTTGTATCAACTGTGAAAACAAAAGAGTAGAGTAGTCCTTGTTGTTCATTTTAAATGCAAACTAACATATATATCAGTCATATGTTATGATGGTGTTTGAGCATTAAGCACATGCAAAAATTAGAAATTGGGTCGGCTACAACAATACAATAATTTTCTATGTTCTTCTTGTATTTTGCACAAAAATCGATTTGTGTGATGAGTGATCAAATGAGGTCGAAGTCTTTTCTATTTCTAGCTTTCCAAGAGGTCAAATAGATGCTTCGTCTAGGTCGACTTGTCTAGGTAGGGCCGACCTGGTCTTGTGGTGACAAATTGACTCCTCTGACTCAAAATATTTTTTTTTCTTTTTCTTACAAGTAGTCCAAATGGACTTTGGCTCATGACAATTTTTTCTTTCAACTCAATAAACCCTAGAAGCATGAAGGCCATGCTTGACTAATGAAATAATAATAATAATAATAATAAATTCTTTTGCTTCTTTTTGCTTTTACATGCAATACATATTGATACAAGTACAATGATAATTATGAAGATCAAACCTGGTTACATTTTTCAATACTCCCTCTTAACTATTTAGGTATTCATAATTTCACGACATGATACAAGGATACTCTCAAATTGAAATATTCTCATAAGAGTTCAGATTGATGAGCATCATCATAGCCAACATTGTCAATTACAAAATAGCAAGGCCTTGAATATGACCCTCCTAACACCTAATAGTAGGTCATCCACATAAAGTAGTATGATCACGGGTTCATTCTTTACCACCGTGATGTAGAGATTAGGATCTGCAAATTCTTTGACGAAACCAAGTCTTAGTAGATATGCATCCATCTCGACATACCATGCTCTAGGGGCTTGCTTCAAGCCATATAGAGCCTTCTTCAACCTGCAAACATGTGTTTCCTTGCCATGAACTTCAAATCCCTAGGGTTGCTCAATGTAGACTTCCTCATTGATCGTCCCATTCATAAAGACTATTTTTCTAAGTTGCATGAAACGGGGAAACGGGTACGAGTTTCCGAAACGGGCACGGGTACGAAATGT
>APFE030684951.1:0-10120 GCA_000404065.3 Pinus taeda | reverse complement strand
AATATACAATGATAGGGGAAGGAGAAGGAGTACATAATGTAGATGGTGACCCGAGGATTGGAGGTGAAGGAGGTAGAGGAGGAAATAGAGGAGGAGGTGGAGGTTGAGGTGATAGAGGTGGTAGGGGAGAGCTAGATCCCTATGGATTTCCCATCTTTGATAAAGATACGAAAGACACAATGAATAACATCTCACCCTCCATCCTTCCTAATTTCCATGGTTTGAGTAACGAGGACCCTGAAACATTTATTTTCAAGTTTGAAGTTTTATGTAGAACTTATGACTACTTGATCCTAAAAAATTGAAATTATTCCTAGAAACTCTTAAAGATGGAGCATTTAAATGGTTCATGCGATTAGGAACACATACTATTATAACATGGGAAGAAATGAAAAATGTGTTCTTAGAAAAATATAAGGATTATTGAAAGTACCATAACCTTAAGGATGAAATCTTTAAGATGATGTAGAAAGAGGATGAAAGCCTTGAAGGCCTAGTTGAAAGATTTTCTTACAACATCAAAAGGGTTCAGATGTATAACTTGAATGGTGAAACAATAAAAGATCTTTTGTTAAAATCCACCAGAGATGAATGGATTGACCTTCTTAATTTAATGGGAAAGCAAGATGTTTGACAACTTTCATTTGGACAAATATGTGATTTGTGTAAACATATTTCAAGAGGTAAGGCTAGAACTAGAAAAAATCCAAGAGATCCTGTGATGTACAAAATTAATAAATATGTAACTGGAACAATAAGTAGGGCTGAAATAGGAAATTTTCTTAAGAATTTCATAACATACATCCTAGGGAGTCTTAGTGAAAAACTAGATACACTCGAGATGCAAAACAAACAAAAAGCCGAGAATGTTGCATTATCTATTTTTGTCCCAAGTGTAGGAAGAAACATGGCTTAAGAGAATGTCCCCTTGATAGTATAGAAATTTGTTTCATATGTGTGGAAAATCATACTACAAAGGAATTCCCTTCAATGCTTGGTCTTAAAGTTGTTTTTCAAGATGAAGTTGGAACAAGCCAAGCTGAATCTCTTTGTTTTATTTCTAAAAGACCATGGAAAAATAAACAATCAAATATGACTCAATATTTCAATACTAAATCATATGCACAACCACATAACAATTGGACTGCACCCATGCCATGGAAACCCTGGTCCCCACAATCTCAAAATCCATCTTGGGCATAAGGTTGGAAAAATCCTTATTGAAAATATCCTCAATATCATCAATTCCAAAAACCTTATCCTTCTTTTCCACAACAATAATATCCTCCTCAACCAACTCAACCTTCTCAACTTCAAAATCAAAATCAAAAACTTTCATTACCATCTCCTTAAAAACCCAATCAACTACCAACTCAACCACTTCCAAATCCAAACAATAAAAATCAACAAGTTGTTCATAATAATTAAGGACCAAATTTTCAATCTTGTATGATTACCCCATTAGGTCTAAATTATTTTTCAACTTAGATTTGGTAGGGTTTTACAAAAGAAGTCACCAACAATCACTATCCAAAAATCTAAATAGGATGAAGTTCATGAAAAAGATGTAAATCTTGACCAATAAAGTATTCCTCTAAAGTAATATGTTCCCGTACAATCAAAGGATGAGAAAATAAATCAAGCTCCTACAATTCCCCTAGTAGAACAAACTTCTATTTCTTTGCAAGATCCACCTTTTTCTGAAAGGCTCAAAATTGATAAAGGAATAGAAAGGAAATTGTTTTACCAGACTATCTGATATTGGATAGATGAAATTCACATTAAGTAACTTTTGTAATTCCCCTGTAATAGTTCTTTTGGCCCTAGTTGGATGGTTGTAGTGGATATAACTAAATCCAATGAGGGCCAGAAGATCAAGAAAAAAATAGTTTTACATGATCATGGGGAACATATGCCTATAGGATTCTTCCCTTTGGATTATGTAATGCACTTGCCACGTTATAGAGAGTAGTCTTAAGTATCTTTTCTGATCTAATTCATGATTGTGTGGAAGTGTACATGGATGAATTTATTGTGTATGCTTATATTTTTAAAGAAGCTATTAAAATTTTGGAAAACATTCATATTAGATATAAATAGGCAAACCTTTCATCAATCCATGATAAACGTTTTATGATGTTCAATGAAGGGAGTGTTTTAGGCCACCATATTTCAAGTGATGGAATTAAAGTGGATACATCTAAAGTAGAAATCATTTCTAAAATTTCAATTCCTGTTTGTCAAAGAGATGTTAGAAGTTTTCTCAGATTTACTAGATATTATAGAAGATTCATAGAAAATTTCACAAAAATAGCCTCTCCACTTTTCAAACTCCTTACAAAATATTGTGAATTTGTTTGAAATTCTAACTGTTATAAATCATTGTTGAAATAAAAGCTTACTAAAACACCAATTTTAAAGGGACCTAAATTGGATCTTTCTTTTCACATTTCTATTGATGCTTTAGATGCATCTCTAGGAGCTATGTTGGGACAAAAATATTAACTCCTTATGCTATCTATTATACAAGAAATAAATTGACTCTAGCAGAGTTACTAGAGTTAGATTATATTGTAACAGAAAATGAGTTTTTAGATGTTGTGTATGCCATTAATAAATTTCATCATGATATCACTGGTTATGAAACGTTCATTCATATAGATCATCTACCATTAAAATATAATGAACAAAACAATTACTAATGGAGAATCACAAGATGGTTGTTATAATTCAATATTACTATTCTTGATAGATAAGGAAAAGAAAATACACTTCCTCGTTTTGTTTCTAGAATGCATAATAATAATGAGGATGTTCCTGTAAAACATAACTTTCCTGCTGAATAACCTTTTGTAGTATCTACTGAAACACCTTGGTTTGCAGATATTTCTAATTATTTGCCTACAGGAAAGTTACCTCCACAACTATCAGCTAGAGAAAAGAAAAAATTGATCAAAACCAGCGCACCTTATTCTTGGATAGATGGAGAATTGTACAAAAATGGACCTGATATGATTACCAAGGATGTGTTCTAGAGGATGAAGTACCTAAAATATTTAAAGTTATGCCATGATGATCCATGTGGAGGAAATTTTACCGACAAAAGAACTACTTACAAAATCCTTCTTTTGGGATAATATTGGCCATCCATTTTCAAGGATGCCAAAGAATATGTCAAAATATGTGATAGTTGTTAAAGAATGGGGAATCCTACTCCATAATATTAAATATCTCTGCAACCAAAAATACCTGGAGAACCTTTTGAGAAATAGGCTCTAGATTTGGTTGGACCAACAAATCCTCCTTGTAAATAGAAAATGTACATCCTTGTTTGCACGGATTATGTTACAAAATCGGTAGAAACTAAACCTCTTTTATTTGCAACTGAAAATGTGGTAATCAAATTTATTTTTGAGTATATTTTTACTCGTTTTGGTGTTTTAATAGAAATTTTAACAAATCAGGGTGCTCAATTTACATCCAAGTTAGTGTAAAAGATCATGGAGAAATATAGGATCAAGCATCAGAAGTGTACTCCATATCATCCATAAGCCAATGGAAAAGTGGAATAGACCAACAAAGTACTTGAAACAATTATTGCCAAGGTTGTGCATTTGCATAGGAAGGATTGGGGAGAAAATCTTTCAGAATCACTATGGGCATATCGAACTACATGGAGACTACGCAACTAGATATACTCATTATGAGTTCGTCTATGGAAAGAAAGTTTTATTTCCAATTGAGTTAAAAATGGAGACCTTCAGAACAATAGCTAAATTGGGCCTTGATCTATCAAAAGCTCTAAAAAAAAGATTAGAAAAATTGAATGAGATATATGAGATTGAATAAGTTGTTATTCAGAGAACCAACATAGCTCAGCAGCAAAGATCAAAGTGGCATGACAAATTCATCAAAGCTAAAAATTTCAAGCAAGGTGACTAGGCTCTTCTTTTTTATTCCAAATTCAGATATTTTCAAGGGAAGTTTCAAAATCATTGGCTTGGTCCTTATGAGATTGATACTATTTTTTATAATGGAGCAGTAAAAATCAAAACTATTGATGATGAAAAAATTACTTTCCTTATTAATGGTCATAAATTAAGAATGTATCATAAACCACTAACAAACGAAGATTTTTTCAAATATTTGCAAGATAATTTTGAATTCAAGTTGATCAAGAAAGGAGATTATTCTCCTCACTCTCCAAATTCATTTTTCCAATAATAATAATAATAAAAGTATAAACATGAAAAAAAACTATGTTCCCATGTTTATATAGAAAATCTTAACTGAAAACCAATATCTCTTGGTGGTTTAGATTTTCATAATCCCCTCTTTCTTGTCCCTATTTATTTCTATCCTTCTTTTTCTAATAAATTTTATATGGCAAGCAATATTTTTTAGGATTAGTTTTTTCATTGACCACCAAAAGTAGCAAAACAATAAATAAGTTTGCTCCTGATCAAACAAGGAAAATTCAAGAAAATTCAAGAAAACAAAATTTATATCATTCTGCATCCGATCTTCAGTTTTGTAGCCAATTTTGAATTCTACATCAATCCAAAATAAAATAATATCAAGGCATCCACAAAAGTAAAGGTATGTAGAATGTTGCAATTATTTTTCATATAATAACTTAGGTTTTAATTCATGGATGATTTTATTAAAGAAAATAGTTGAAGACCTTATAAAACTGCTATTACACTCATTTTTATGATTGTTATACCATACTCCCTCATCATTAATCTGTCAATCACATAAATCCAATCAAAGATGAAATACATTCCACCGATCCTTTGAAATCAGATTTGGGAATTGATGGAAGGTACAATTTAGTCATAACACAACTCCTTCCATAAAGCACCTTACTTTTCTATCATTCAACTCCATTGCATATTCATTCTGGTTACTTCTAAAACCCTTGTCCTTCACGCTTCGCTCATTCCATCTCTCAAACTTTCATTATCCATGACAAAAGGAAACAATCAAAGACCGAAACTTCTTCTCACCATGGGTGTTGGGCTGAGGAAAATGTATGTTTTCTCCTCATAAATAACTTAATTAAGCATCTGCCTTCACATGTTTATCTCTGTTTTATGAATAAAAATAGAGGAAATAATAGTAGAAGGTGGGAAAATCAATTTTTAACAAATTAGATAAATCTGGGCACAAAAAACTAAATTTCATTATCTTTTTATGCAAGGACGCAAATTGGACGACTGATGTTCAATCGACATAACAATAGTAGCCAGGAAAGGAAAAAGACAATGTCTTGAGTATGGAAGACAACAGAAGCCCAGGAGGACCAATGATATTCTATGATGAAATTATATCGAGGGTTGTGAAATCCTTAGGATCCCTTGATCCTGAGGATTCACTTCTATCAATTTATTTTTCCAAAACTTATATAATGCCATGAGGAAAATTGAACAACTAGTTAGGAATTCACAGATTGTAACTATTCTTTTTGGACATATAATACTTTCATCATGGTGATGTTGTAACTCTGTTATTTATTTTAATGAAGAAGACCATGTTTCATCCATAATAGTGTTCTGAATATCTAACAATAGGGACTTCTGGAGACTTTGGGCCCCGTCGATAGGAGATCTACCACTTCAATTGTGTTATAATTATTTTTGTTTATTCTTATAACCGTTTATTATTGTTAGTTTATAAAGGTAGCACCATTCTGATTACTATGAGGATTGATGATTCTAGTTTGCGTTTGTTGTTGAGACAAGATTCTAGATTTAGCTATGTGTTACATATGTGTGATACCCTTTAGTGAATTGGTTATGTTAATTTAAGAATTATATTGATGTTCATTCTAAAGTAATGCTATCACCGATTTCAAATCTAGAGCTGATTGCTTTCCATGAGACATTTACATGGCTATTTGATGTTCAATTGTTGTAGCTTTGCTTCATGTTAAATGAATTAGTTTCAATATGAGTTAGATTGCTGAGAGTGACTCTTTCTATTTTCATTCTGATTCAGTTTCTTGCAGAATATATTAAGTAGACTTGAAAGTGCTTTACATATTTCTTTTAGAATTGTTTGGATTTAAATTAGAGAAATAGACATTAGTGATCGCAATGATTCCAACTTATTTCATTATGAATTGACCTCTAAACTCATTGCATATACAGTGCTAACACTCTTGAAATAAAAATACTTGCCCTGGGTAGATGATTAATGTAGGTATTAAGATTGCTTGTAATAAGACATATTAGTGCACCAACATTTTGGCGTCGTTGTCGAGGAGAGTATTTCAAAGTGATTTCTTTTTATCTTTCTGTAACAAAATTTGGTTTTAAAAATGGGAGGTAAGAACCTACGTAGCTCGCTTTTCAACAAATGAATAGAGGTTAAATAGGAATAGTCTTTTATGAATGACTAGGAATAAAAAGATAGAAAAAGATCAAAACCCCCCACCTAAATACAAAAAATCCAAGGGATCGGTGAACCTTGGGAGAACAAATTTTATAGACGAAATCGTAAGAAAAGCAGAGCCTTAAGCATCAATAGGACCTCAAACTGTATCTGGAAAAAGCCCAACTATAATCCCTCAAGCAACAAGATCACCATCTGCATCTTATGCTGAGATTCATAGCGAAATTGGAGGATCTGAACAAAGATTTCAAGTACAGAAAATTTACATTCCAATCCTTTACAAGAGGGAAAATCATGCAATTTAAGAGAAGGAGAGGGGGAAACCAGTGGGACTACTAAGGCAGGGCCACAATTGTCTGAACTAGGATCTCTTGCGATCCCAGATCTAGGCAATGCTGCAAAGTTGTCTCGGGTTGAGAATCCTCCACTTACTCAAGTAGTACCCCCAGAAGTCCTTGAAGGATATTGACACATTTTTTACCAAATGGAAAATCTACCACCTCAAGGCCAGACCTCGACATTGGAATACCCCATAGTCGATCTATTAGCCAATGCCCCTATGAAAGATATTCCTTTGCAAAATCTTCCAACCTTTCATGGGATGATCACAAAGGATCTGGATGCTTTCTTATTTGAGTTTGACGTCCTCTACAGAGGGTGTGATTATACCACCAACCCTCAAAAATTAAAGGTGTTCCCTTCTACTCTGAAAGGAGCAGCTTTAAGGTGGTTCATGGGTTTAGGCAGACATATTATTAACTCTAGGGATGACATGAGAACTTCCTTCCTCACAAGATACCAAGACTTTTGTAGGACTAGGGAATTAAAACATGAATTCTTTAAGATCACTGCAAAGGATAATGAAACTATAGAAGAATATGTTGAAGAATTTCACTACAATTTGCAGAGATCCCCTCACTCCACATTACAAAAAGAAGTCTTGAGAGCCATATTAATTAAGGGAATTAAAGAAGAATGGATAGAAACTCTAAATTTGATGGGGAATGGAGATATTTCTCAAGAGGCTTATGATGAAATCATTCTCTTTTGTATCAGGTGTTTGTGAGGTAGCACACGCACTTGGTTAGGAAGCCAAGATCCTATGACCAGAGGAAGCAAACCACACAATGGAGGCATAACAAGAATGGAAATCGGTAACCTCCTGGAAGACTTCAAGATAGACATCCTAAGTACCCTTATAATGTAGTTGGACATCCTATAGGCTAAATAGAAACAAGCCTTAGCATAATAGAACTTGGACATTTTCTGCCCACATTACCGGAAGAAGCACAACGAATGGGAGTCGCCATTGGACATGGTCTAGACAAGTGACATCTGCACCAAGGATCATGCCATTGAGCAATGTACATCACTTCTAGGGTTGAAGATAGTTTTCAAAGAAGTAGAAGAAGATATAGAACTGATATACTTAATTAACTAGCATCGATAGTGGCAGGCCAAACCCACAGGTATGTCACAAGACACATCCTAGTTCTTTCCTTATTCATCATTTAATCAGTAGCAGAACCCTGTGGCAGCATGGCAAGGTCAATCACCTTACTCAAATTTGAAATCCAAACCATTTTCTATGACACCTTGCCCCACTCAATCCTTTCTAGGTAATGGCTAGCCAAATTCTCCTTTTACACCTGTTTGGCAAATTAATCCATATCCATCCCAGTGGCCTGCCTCTACTTCACAAAATCTGAAATGGTCTATGAATTCGCAGCAACCTTTAGGGAAAGCCAATACTCCTATGGGGACAGGTCCTCAACCTTAACCTACATTATCAACCCCATATCCATTACAGCAAAATCCTTAGCCCCTTTTGCATCCTCAATTTTTAGCTCAACCGAATCCAAATCCCAATAACATACTGGTTCAACTGGTGCAAATTGTCAAAAACTCAGACTATAAGATTGAACAAAAAGAATGTAATGAACTTAGGTTGAGGCTAGGACACATCATCACCGCTAAGGAAAACAGAGACAAGCCATCAATTTAGTTAGAAACCCCACCTGTACATACACCATCGACTGTGACTAACATAGGAATAAAACAAGGAGAAGATACAAATGAGCATAAAGACCTTGAAAAACTCATATTTACTTCTCCCCCATTCTCCAAAAGATTAATAATACCTAAACCAGTTGTTTATCCATACTTTGATCTTGTAGGGGAATTGAAAAATATTTGTATTAAAATTCCTCTACTCCAGGCCATCCAAGATATTCCTATTTATGCTAAAACAATTAAAGAGTTATGTGTGAAGAAGCATGTGAGGAAAGTGTTATCACTCAGGTTGTTCCCTTTGACTCCTAAGGGAATACGGCCGAGGTAACACAAACCAAGCTTTGGACTGTAGGTCCTAACCTACCAAGCAGTCAGAGAGGGTTCTCTCTTTGGGATTTAGCTTTGTTTAAAGGATGATTTTAGGCTAGATATGATGCATAAAAGTTTGTAATTTAGTTTGGTGGGATGGTTGATTTATTCAGGTAGAGTTGGCATGCAAAGTGTAAGAAGTTCAAACCATTGGGCATGGATTCCATGAATGTGAAATGATGGATGTGCTTTCTTTAGTAGAAGAGGGGAATATGGAGTGGGATAGCTACACATGGCACAATGATTAATGCTAGAACAAGGATGAAATGGAGGTTAGGGGATGAGAGGCAATTAAGGATCTCTCATCCAGCCAAAGAGGGAAATTGGATGAAGGCTAAATAGGAGCAATGAAGAGTTTCCTAGACAACATTCATATAATGAAGGAAATAGCTTAAACATGTTCAATTAAGTATGCATATTCATCACTAATTCAGAGGAAAACATAGAAAGTTACAAGAATTGAGCACAGAGGGCGTGAAAACCAGTTCTGATCTATTCCTTCTTCCTGCAACTTAGATTATGATATATAGATGATAGAGATACATATAAACTGATAAACAAAGGGAGGAAAGACTTATTGAACCATGAGCAAGCACGAGAATTCCATATCAAGCTCTTTAGCCATTAAAAGCACAACCAGTCATTTCAGATGCAAACATTCCAGCAATCTTTGATTACAGAAGCTCTCAAATCTACAGTGCAAGTCTCTAAAGAGAAAAATCAACCAACCAACCCTTATTACATTGTTCAGGGTTGTATTTATAGGAAAAATATTTACAAAAATAGATCTGATAGAAGATCTGAGGAAATAACTGCAATTAACCTAACTTCTCTTGCAAGTAATGTAAAAAATATCTATCTAATGCTGCGCTGGGGGCAGCTGCTTCAAACAATGAGGCTATGTGGTGTCCTTTGGTAGCTCTAGTGTCCAATCTACAATCACTGTGCCTTCAATCTCTTATCTGCACCTCTTAGCCGGTTCTACTACTCTTAGGTGGCTCTGATTCTTATTAAATCTGATATGACTCGGCTTTAATGGCCTTTAACTCTGTTCCGATACTCTTTAACTAGTCAATTCACTCCTTTTTGTTTTTTTCGGGCAACAATAACTGCTACAAAACATGCGCTGGACTGAGGCTTTCCATTTTGGCCATTTTTTCTTAGCGATCGCGCTTAAAAAACTGCCCCTGATTTTCATTCAAGGCTTCCTAAGTAGGGAATTCGCCTTTCACGCTTTTTTTCTGTAGGTTTTAACCCTGTACAAAAATTACCTGCATACGAATTCTAAATCACAAGAAAATAAAAATGTGAGAGCATAACCCATAAAACACATATACACAGA
>APFE030684946.1:10450-38936 GCA_000404065.3 Pinus taeda | reverse complement strand
ATAAATAACATGATCACCAATTAATTTAAAATACACACAGTGATCTGCTTTGCTTTTGGTGAAGCCAAGTCCTCGTATAAATGTATCAAATTTCTGATACCACATCATTGATGACTGTTTTAACCCATACAAAGACTTTTTTAACTTGCATACCAGTTCTTTCTTACCCTTCACCGCAAAACCTTTAGGTTGCTTCATGTAGATCTCTTCTTCCAGATCCACATGAAGAAATGTTGTCTTCACATCCATCTATTCTACCTCAAAATCAAAAGCAGTAGCAACAGATAAAATTAATCTAATAGAAGCTACCTTGGCAACAGGAGAAATAATATCACTAAAATCAATTCCCAACACCTGGGAATAACCTTTTGCTACCAACCGAGCTTTGTATTTCTCCACCTTTCCTTCCACATTTGTCTTCTTCTTGAACACCCATTTGCTACCAATGGGTTTCCTTCTAGCAAGCAAGTCCACCAGATCAGAGCCTTATTTTTGTGCTAAGATGCCATTTCATCATCCATGGCCTCTTTCCAGAGTTTGCCATCCTCTGAATCTACTGCTTCCTTCATAGTTCTAGGATCATTATCAGTAATAGATAAAGAAATTTTTTAATAGAAAGCAGATGGACTATACCTTTCTGGTTGCCTTCTTTGTCGAACTAATCTTCTCACAACCGGATTTTGTAGCTCTTCATATTTTAATTCCTCTTCTACTGTAGAGTCTGATTCCTCCTCCTTTAGCTCAAAATCTATCTTCCCAGGTTCCTTTGATGGTACTTCATGTTTAATAACATATTTCATCTCTCTGAACACCACATCTTTTTCACACACAACCTTCCTTGTTACTGGGTTCCAAAGCTTATAACCCTTAAAACCATCCTTATACCCAATAAAAAATGCACTTTTCAGATTTAATATCCAACTTGGTTCTCTTCTCCTTTGGAACATGTACATATGCATCACATCCAAATACCCTCAAATGTGAAAAAGAGGGTTTCTTAGTCCATACCTCCTGTGGAGTCTTATCCTCCAACGCTGATGAAGGTGATTTGTTGACCAGGTAACATGCTGTCACCACTGCCTCTGCCCATAATTCCTATCCTAACTCGACACCACTAATCATGCTTCTTGCCCTTTCTATCAATGTCTTGTTCATTCTTTCTGTAACTCCATTTTTCTTAGGTGTGTATGGAGTAGTCATCTATCGTGCTATACCACACTTCTTACAGAATTATTCAAATTCCTTGCTATAAAACTCTCCACTTTTATCTATCCTCAACACCTTTATATTCTTCTCTGCCTGGTTTTCTGCTATAGCCTTAAATTCTTTAAACTTGTTAAAGAATTCAAATTTTTTCTTGAGGAAATATATCCATGTATTCCTTGAGAAGTCATCTATAAATGATAAATAGTACATAGACTTACCCAGTGATGGAACCTTCACAGGTCTAAACACATCACTGTGCATAAACTCTAATATATGTTTCACCCTCTTACCACCAGAAGGGAAACTCACCTGATTCTTCTCCCCATATACGCAATTTTCACAAAAATCAAAACCATGAGAGTTATTACTCATACCTTCTACCATACCTTTACCATGAAGTATTCAAAGGCCCTTCTCTCCAATATGTCCAAGCCTTTGAAGCCACAACATGGTCTTCTCTCCAGAGACCACTAGATTTTCTGCTCCACTTTCAATAGCCACCAAACTTTTGCACCCATCAACAATAGTGCTGCCTTGTAGCTTGTACAGAGTTCCAATCCAAACTCTCCACATCAATACTAGTGCTCCTTGAACCATCTTGCAGGTATCTTTCTTGAACACTGTTTTTACACCTACATCATCCAGCTTGCTTACAAAAATCCAATTTTTGGCCAATGCAGGAATATGCAGAATAATCGGAAGTGTTCTAACACTTCCGCCTTGCAACTTCAACTTTACTTTTCTGCAACCAATTATTCTAGCCTTCTTATCATCCCCTAAGAAGACATCACCACCATCATATTTCTCATACTAGAAGAACCACTCTCTATGAGGAGTGAAGTGAAAGGATGCACCTGAGTCAATCAACCATGCCTCATGAAATACATGTGTACTTGAAGAAGCCAAGTACACATCCCCACCTTTATATGAGGTGGTTTTAGCCTCTACAGAAGGAGCATCATCAAATATCTTTCCTTTGTGAGAAACTTTATATTTATAGTCCCTTTTGCAGTGCCCTTCCTTTCCACATTTTCAGTACACCACCTTTACAGGTTTTCCTAGAGATTTAGATCTCCCACTCGATAAATTATTTTTGTTTCTATTATGGGATTGTCCTCATACATACAAGGCATCACCATTCTGTTGTCCATATTTTTCTGTCTCATCTCCTCCATCAGCAAGGAAGAGACTATTTCATCAAACTGCAAGGTAGTTGCATTGCTACCTATTGCAATAACGAGGCTATCCCACGAATTTGGTAAAGAACAAAACAAACTGATGCACTTATCATCATTTGAAATTTTAATATCAATAGACAATAACTGACTTACCATAGTATTAAATGCATTCAGATGCTCTGTAACCGAGTCTCCATCTTTCATCCTCAGGTTATACAGCTTTTTCCATAGGAATAGTTTATTCACCAGAGACTTAGATTGGTACAAAGTCCCTAACTTGTCCCACAAAGCCTTCACTATAGCTTTCCCTGATACATTCAGCAATACTGAATCTAAGACACACAATCGTATTGTGCTCTTTGACTTCTAATCCAACTTCTTCCATTCTTCATCAGACACTCCCGTTGGTCTAGTACCTAGATCTACTATGATCCACTAGCCTTTATCCACCAACAGATGCTCCATCTTGAGTTTCCATAACTCAAAACTCTGACCACTAAATTTCTTGATCTCTACCTTTCCACTGCTCGCCATCTTCTTTCACCACCAAAATTGATCCCGCAGATCTCTGACTGAACAGGGTCTACCACAGGCCCGAGTGAAACCCCTCAACAACAAAGGTGTCCCCTTGAAGCCAAAATAGCTCTGATACCAAATGTAGGTTATAACCTCGTACATAAATTACCTGCATATGAATTTTAAAACACAGAAAATAAACAATGCAAGAGCATAACACATAAAACACATATACACAGAGAATGTCCCCTGGATCCCAAAACTGGGACTACAAGAATTATTTTTCATTATGTTCCTTTCAATGTTACAATACATATATATACATGCTGAAGCATCCAATACCATGGATTGAAAACCATCACGTACAAAACCATGTGTGAAAACCATGCACAAAACCATAGGTAGGTCCGCCCAACCTAATATAGGGTCCAAAAGAAAATTTCCCCGGGGTGCTGCCTCGAAACCCGTAGAGAGGGGCCACCCATCCCCCCTCTGACCTCCCAGTTAACAAGGGTGTCTAGTCGTGGAAATAATATAACACGACCCAACAGTGCAAGGGTTGGATAGGGAGTTAGTGGCAAGAATTCATTTCAAACCCCTAGCGAACTGTTAAGTAATAGGGTGCATGGCCCTAAGTTGTTCATTAGTGACTTCGAAAATGGGGAGTTCCTATCCTCCCGAGACAAATTCAAGAGGTGGAGGTTGGGAAAATTCTTGCTAGGGCCTTGTGAAAGATGGATCGTAAGGGGGAATATATGGCATTTCAGGAGGCATGGGGGGATGTGGTTGGTTACTAGCTTGATGGGAAGTTTCAGTGTGAGGGCGTGGATTGGTAATTGCCATGGCCGTCCTTTCAGTGCCAAATCTATTGATGGGCTGGAATTATCCGCCAATAGGAAATAGGATCTCCCCAATGTAGGATCCAAACTAGACCCTGTGCCATTTGATTTAGGGATCACGTCCGGTATGTAGGCCCGCCTGCTGTTCATATGTGTTGAGCTTGCTTCAGACGAAAGTGAAATGCGGGATCAATTGAACACATTAAATTCAATAAACACAAGGAACTAATCAACAAATATCTTATAACATGCATATCATGAATAGCCAGATTATAAACAACATAAACCTTACATAAACTAACTGTCAACAAACTTTAGATAAGACACATATTCATAAGATAAAGTGCTTAACAACTGTAAATAAGCTCACAGGAATCAAACATCTATAAGCATAAGTAGACATACAGTCAATGATAGATTATGCCAATATCAATGAAACAGTTCACCAATACAAGCATAGAGTTAGCAAATCATATACCATTAACGCATATCAAACAAGGTTTGTAGTATGGGATAGCACATGAACATACCGTACATCAAAGAACTCTCAGGAATTTTCGATCCATCAAGCGAAAATTACTCATGGAATTACATATAAAATTCCATTACAATGTGTCATGAGGGTGTATTTATAGAATGACGGTGACTCTTGGACTTCCTCATGACCTTTCAACTACCTGGTGACTCTTGGAATTCCTCATGACCTTTGACATTCCAAAAATGCCTTGTCCTATCTAATTATAAAAATCACAAAATAAGATGTTAATCTAATCTATCAATTTAACAATATTATGTTCAAGGATGTCCAAGTTGAGCTAATTCGTTAGGTACGTGTGCCACAGTTTGTACTCGATTGCAATGGTGGTGATCTACTGTCATTCTTCATCATGTCTGTGTAGGAATTTGAGTGCACCGGGTATGAGGGTGGTCCTTTTGGCATTCACCTGGTTATTCAAGGTTACCAATTTGGTGTAAATTCTTATTCGTTCCACCACATAGTGTGTGATATTTCCTTTAGTAAATGACAGATCATCTGCATGGGTTGCCTGTTTATATGTATCAACGAAGGCTTGCACTTCCCTTGATACATGTAGAACTTCTCTGATGGATGAAACTCCATGAATTTCAATCATAGACTCTAGGCCAATGAAAATGTGTTTGTATGAAGCCAACACCATGTCCACATCTAAGGCTAGTTTTTCTTTCGATTGGATATTGATGCCAAGCTGAACCTTGGCATTTTTCATGGTGATCCAATCCTTCATGGGGTCTACCATTGGTGCTATTGGGTACTTAACGAACTACTCATGCATGCTATCTAGAGTGACTATAGCTTCCTTCAGCATTGCAGCTCTTTCTTTTGTGTGAGATTGTATAGCCAAGATTGGGGTCATTGTGTGGTGTAGCTTTGAAATCTCCTTGTTGACCATCTCCATGGATTCCCTGAATGTCTCTACCTCTCCTTTGATTGCTACCTAGAATTCCATTGTGCTTGAGTGAATTAAACAAAGGGTTCAATTCTCTTCTTCTTCTCTCCTTCTCTCCTACTATTCTCTAGAAACCCTTTGTTCTAATGCGTATAGCCTATTTTGAAGGTCCATAATCTATTTTCTCATTTGGGCCACATTATCTTCCATGGCCATTACGAAGGACGTCCCAACCGAGGCGATCATCTTTAGATTCACAGTGGTGTCGAGCACAATCTCCTTGGCTGTGGTGACTGATAAGGGCTCTGTTGGGTTTCTAGCATAATAATTTTTCCTTTCCTGCATGATTTTGATGCTAACTTAGTTGAAGGTGAGCTTAGTGAGATCTACGACATCCTCTTCTTGCTCTAAGAAACCTAGCTATTATAGGGAAAGGTTCCCTCCAGTGAGGGGAGTAGAAGAAGGAAAATATAATGGGGGTACCTCATCTTGTTCCGTGTCTAGCTCATATGTATTACTGGTCTCTCCCCATTCAACTCTCCTCCTTTCCTCCTCTTTATTCTTCCTCATCTCTTCCTCCCGTTGCTTCCTCTCTTATTCTTCCAATGCTTGTTTCCTCTTGGGCTCTTCATCCTGCTTAAGTCTTTCTCCTTTCTCCTTTACCTCTTGTTCTAGCCTCTTCTTCTCTTCCACATTTTTGGCCTTCTGTTATTCTTCCTCTTTGGCCTTCTGCTCCTCCTGTTGTGTTTTCTTCTCTGCTTCTTCCTGGTCCCTTCATTCCTCCTGTTGCTTTTCTTCTACCTATTTCTTCTTTTCCTCATTTTCCTGTCGGCTCTTCTTTTTGAGCTACCATTGGTCACTAGAATATTAAGATTTCTTGAGTTCTTATTCCATTTTTCTCTTGATATCTTGGTTCTTCCTTGCTAGTGAAACATTCCTTTGTTCCAGTGTTTCTTTATTGTCTTCCTCTTCTGGGTCTCTTAGAATATCTTCGATTCCTTTCTCTTTCTTCTTCTCAGATTTCCCAATGGCTTTCTATGTCTCTCATTGTTTCTTCTTAAGGGTGGAGGCTCTCTCTTGAAGACTTAAATTTTCTTGGGAGTTTTGAAGGAGCTCCTGATATCTGGCTTGTTGCTCACTAGGGATGAGTTCCCTAGTGGCGTTATACCAATTCTTACCTTGTCTTCATTATCATGTCTAGCATGTGAATATGACCAGTTGAATTTTTCTTTCTTGCAGTAGGTAGCCACAACTTTATCATGATCGTACATCTGATATTTTAGGTTTACAAAGTGACTACCTTTTAAAGGTTCATCTTCTTCTTCCACTTGTTTGAAGTTCTCAACTACGTATGCTCCAATGACAAGCGAGAAGGCCAACCATGGTTTATTCTTGGCTTTTCTTAGTACCTTTGAAAAACCCTATGTGATCTAGTGGAAAACATTTCACAGGAGTACTTTTTCTATGACAAAGATGGGTAGAGCATGAGGGGCCTTATGGGTACTAGAAAACCTATTGAACGTACCCTCCTAGATGGGAAACTAGTGCGCCACCTTGACCATGATTTCTATAGCCCTCCTTGACATGCACAGTGGCCCTTCCTTGAATAGTTGTTGGTACAGTGGGGCGATAAAAGATTCATAAGTAAAATCTATCATACCCTTATAGGCGGTATCCCAAAAGACTCTTTAGCGGTGTTGCATGGGACTAGTTGCTAATGTATCCCACCTATAGTTCCATTTATCAAATGGGCATATTGTGTAGATGACATCTAGGTGGTATGAATCCATGTAGAATTATGGTGGTTTCTGTGGATCTAGTTGCTTGGCTGCAATTATGTTTGTCCTTAGGGACAATGCCAGAATGCTTGCCCAGTTGAAGACTGTTCCAAGGATGGCAACAGTGTGCATGAGAGGGGTCCAGGTACCATGGAATATATCATAGTCTTATTTTCCATCCAAGTGGCACATCATGGAAAAAATCAGTTGATAAACTTTCCTTAGCCCCTTTGTCCTATATGTCTGATCTGGTCTAACCTAGAATTCAGATGGGTCTTTCCACCATTCCCTTAAGATTTCTTTAAGAAATATTACAAAGTCAAAGAGCCACTGGGTATTGAATGTTTCTTGACTCTCAGGGAGTCTGTAGTAAGTGGCTATATCTATAGTAGAGATTGCTGCTACAGGTGCTCCAGTGTGGTCCCTCACTGTCCATGAATCTGTATTCGTATTCTCAAAGATTCAATTGATATTTTTAGCACATAGAAAGGTCGAAGGGTGCGACCTTATCTTGTGGAGTTTAGACCTCTTGCATTTAGGTATATTGGGAAATCCTCCTCGGTTTCTATTATGTATTGCTTGGTGAAATATTCATGGATGTTGTACTAGGAGAGCCTTGTAGTTTTATTGATATTGTAGGTCATGTGCCCATAGATGGGTGGTTCCTCATACTCATAGATTTCCAATGAACTGCTTCTCGAGCTTCTACAAGCAACCTTTGTAGTTGGGGGTGCCATCTTGTCTTTGAAAGAGGAGATGGAGATGCACTTGGGGTCCACATCACCTGGCATGTCCAATAAACAATCCCACAATGAGAGTGACAACATGAAATAATAACAGAGTCTGCTTAAATAAAATCAGTTCCAGGAAATTGTAAGGAGGTCTTTAGGCAGGTTGTAGGGGTCACAAGGGTAGGAGCGTGACTTAGCAACTAAGTATATGAGTTGCAGGTCATGAGGGTCACACTGGGTGCCAAATCCCAGAGTCGTAGTGGTCACAGGGTCATACCAGTCGTGAGGTAATAGGGTTGCACCAGTCGCAAGGTTGCAATGGTCGCATGGTCGCACTAGTCATGAGGTCGCGAAGGTCGCAGGATTTAGTCTATCGCAGTTGTGGGTCATGTGACTTGTGCTTTAGGCAAGCTAAAATGTAAGCTTGACACTCAGGGGATGTGTGGAATTCCTCAAGGCCAAATGGTCAAGCTCACCGGAGAAAACATGGGTGGCTAGGGGTGAGGAATGGCTGTGAGGGGGGTAAAAGGGATTGCACAAGGCTAGATTCATTGATTTGAGGTTTGAGGTGAAGACTTAGGCCAAAATAGAGATAAAAACCCCACTATGGTAGAATGTGGAGGGTCGGGATGGAGGAGGATGACACTTGGACGGAGAAAATGATTACAGGGAAGGTGAAAGGTTGCCTACCTGGAGAAAATGCGCATGCGCCCAAGTCGCAAGTTTCCCTCATCTTTCTTGCGAACAAAGGAGCCATTATAAATGAGCCCGGGTGACCTGCTATTTATAGTTTTGGTCTCACGTGCGAGGGTCACATGGGTCACAAGTCCCTAAGTGGGGGAGGTGTGCAACCTCGCGACCTATGCGACCTATGCGACCTTGCGACCAATGCAACATGCTAGGTCGGAAGGGTCATGTTGGATGCAATTGTGATCTTGTAACTCAACAACCTATTGATCGCAGGGGTCGCAAGGGTTGCAAGGGTTGCAAGTTTTCGAGATTCAACCTATGCGACTTAAGCAACATAGACTGCTCGGGTCGGATAGGTCACACTAGTCTCATGCAAAGGGAAGGGTCACATTACGAAGCTATGACTACCTTACTTGGACTAGATTGCGACTTAGCTTGATTTGGAAGGAAACCTTGCATTCTTATGAGGATTTTCTAGTCTAGTGAGCTCTTGAACATATTCTTAGGATGCGGCAAACTCTTGCACGGAAAAAGGGGCTCCTAAAATTTTAGGAGCATGAAATTTTTGAGGGGTTGGTGCAGCGGCTACAAGAACACCCAAAATAAACAAAGGGTATTTGCTAATTTCCCCATCCTTTACCACCATTGTAACCTCCACCCCTCTAAAATCCTCTTCCTCTTTGTTGATTTTGGTTATTTTTTTGTGTATCTTATGATTTTTCTTCTCTTTGGGATGATTCTCTTCTAATATAGTTTGAATCACCACGCAATGAAGAGGATGTACCACACCGTTCTCCTCTATTCCTTTAAAAGTATTGTTGGTTTTGTTTTTACTCGACTTTTAATGCTAATTTTTATACCTCTTCCATGTTGCTAATCCTATGCATGCTCAATTCATTGTGGAGAGAAAACATTAGATAGTTCACACACCTTGTAGCTAGTTTCTCATTAATTTCTTGGTGATCCACATGAATGAAAAATTCATAAAAATCCTTCCTAAGATATTCCACACTAGACAAGTTTTGCTTCAACTTTTGAAAACTATAAAAAACACTGTGTTCATTTTCTAGAGGAATAAATTCCTATTTCAACTTCTTTTTCATCTTATTCTAGGTAGTAATTCCATATTTTCCGTTTTTTTATTCTTTCCTTTTGCAAATGATCCCACTAAATCATTGAATGACCCTTTTGTTGAATTATGTAGCTATGGTCAGTCTTCATAATTAATATCTTATCCCTTGAATTATGTAAGACTTCTTATTCATGTCATTTGAGCCCTTGGAGTGTATGTAATGAAAAATATAATACATCTTCTTCATGTCAATTTCAAAAGGAATAATTTTGAAGTTTGGAATCTGAATTTATGGATATAAAAGGATGAAGTTGGCCCTCCTAATGTCAAGTCAGCCTAGTTGGAAGAGACACCCATTTGGTCTCCAAAGAAAGATGTGTGTGTGTGTGTGTGTGTGTGTGTGTGTGTGTGTGTGATTCCACCTACTCACCTTGGCACTATTTGACCTCACAAAACAAGACATCATATGATCCAAGAAAAGGTGAAAAATGGCAAGAAGGATGAATACTAATCCAACATTCTTTGTATCTTTCATTTGACTTTGCAGATGTGATGATTTTTACAAGCATATCTAGAAATACGTTTTAGCTTTTGTGAGTTCAAGAGGAGGCTGAAATTCGAACCTAGTAGAGCATATATGGCTAAGACTTTTGGGTAGTGTTATTACTTGACTTAGGGTAGTTTGACCAGGTTTGACCATAGTGATATTACTAATCAACTTTATCTTGTACTTGGCTATGATATTTAGATGTATCTCCTTTGAATTGAATAATTTCTATAAGGAAAAGGTTGTTGGGATTTTTTCCCATGTGGGTTTTAAAAGAGTAAATTCTTATGTGTTTTGCTTTCCTATCTCTTTATGATCCTACTAGAATTTTTTTCTTACCATTGAGTTCTTATGTGTAATTACTTTATGATGAATGTGATTACAAGAAACTATTAACCTAACAAATGAAAAAAAAGTAATTATTAGTTTAGAAGATCCATGAAAAAACAAATGGTATAAGAGCTTGGGTGAAGAGGCAACCTCGAAAAAAAATAATCCATAGAATACTAATTTTTGTGATAAGAAACTAATTGTGCCCTAGAAGCAATCCAAATAACTTTGAATATAAATTTCTCTTTTCCTTGAAAAAGTTAGATAGAAATCCCTCAAATCAGGTTTGAAATTTGCAGAAAGCTAAAAGGTTGTAGCCCATGCCTCATGAGGTTGAAAAGCCTCAAGAATGGTCACAAGGATCCAAGTTGCATGGTTGGATGGATTTGAAAGGGATGGTTGTAGGAGGTTGAGAAGCCTCTAGGTTGGTTTTAAGGATCTAATAAGACATACTAACGTAGGCTGTTATGAAACCAGCTCAAGAAAAGATAGAAAAGATAAATCCACGCCTTAGAATTCAGCCTCTTCGAGGGGGCAACCTCCTTTACATTACATAAATGAAAAATTCTTGGATGATACCAAATGAAAATACCTCCTTTCTATATATAGGAGTCTTAAGGGGTCATAACATAATCAGAGCCGACATAACAATAATAATGTAAGGGCACAATAATAACAATAGTGGGCTTCTATGGGGCACAAGAGTAACAATATGGGCACTACATGGGTACATCGATATAATAAGTGGGTTGTACTAATAACAATAAGGGGTTACACTAGTAGTATAGGGGCCTAACATAGGCTCATAATCTAATTTTGAAAGAAATAAATTCCATACCTTAATATTTATCACTATGCTTTTCATGCACAGTGATAGAATTCATTCTTTGTTGATAGGTAGTTGAAAGGGAACTCATAACTTTAAGTTTGAGACTGAAATTTTCTTGTAAAGAACACATCTTTTGGAAAATTGAAGTTGTCCTTGTAAAGAACAAATTATTGTTATTCCTACAATTTTTTTAAGAAGGATGAGCTACTTGGTTTGGAAAGGCATACATATATTCCATAATTCATTGTTGTTATTGACAACCTTTATTGATCACAAGGGTGATTTAGAGAAACCTTGAAGATTTGCAAATATGTTTTCATCTCTAGTATTAGTGGAAAAGTACAAGCCCTACAAAGGCTCTCATTGATCCAAGTATACTTGCTTCAATTGACATTGGTAAATTTTTTTACTAATGCCACGAGTAAAGTTGATTTAAAAGTTGAGTCCAATACAATATAAATGTCATGGTGTTTCATGGTTGATAAGTTAGAAGTGTATTAAGTTTGTTTTGTTTACCTTGATAGAAGACTTGTATGGAATATATTGAATCATGTACAATATCTTGTGGACATAATACTAATCAACGAAGAGGTAGATGGAATGAGAAGGAAAACTTGTTATTTAAACTAATCAGTCCATGGCACATTCCTGTCTTCTTATGTTTTGGATGAATTGTCCCGTCTATATTGACTTCAGTAACAAAATTTTCACTTGAAATACTTGAAAATATTATTTTTCCAAGGGTTAAGAATGAAAAGTTTTTAAATTTGGATCATGGTCCAAAGATTGATAAGACCTAAAGTTAGAATAAGGCTTGATATGAGAGTTGGGCCAGGTACACTTATATCTAGAATTTGTTTTTACATTATACTGCAACACATGTGTTCAAGAGAGTGTTGCTTTAAAGTAACAAAGATTCTCTGCTCAGACTATTTAACTTGCTAGGCTGGATCTGTTTCTTCAACTTGTCCTGACGATGAACCACACTAGTTGGTTCGAAGCACGTCAACAAAGGTCTCTTTCATGTGATTTACACTGAAGCTCTTTTTATAAAGATTCTAAGTGTCTAACACCGCTATGAAAATATCTTATGTAAGGTTTGTTATCATGAATGAAAAGGATGACTCACATTATGATAGAAGGAAATTGTATGATTCCAATGATTGTTATAATAAGTATATAATTGAATTTTCCTTCAAATATTCCGGTCATGATCAATTTGATTGGACACAAGAAAGTTGCTCCTAAAACAGAGGGAGTTGAGAAGAGAAGCCATAAAACGTATAAGATTTGATAGTGCTAGGGTTTCTTCTAAACTTGGATGGATCTTTCACCCATCTCTTCAATATATCTCTTGAGTTTTTACTGCTGCTGGGTCTGGTGAAGGTTGTATCCATTGTGATCACCAACTTTCATAAGTGATACATCTCCTGAAAATACTTCACCCTAAAGGTGTCAAGTTTTGTTCCATTGACACCGCTCAAAACCATTATCTCTGGATCAGTATGTGAGACAATCTAGTGGATCATGTACATGCATCAAAATACGGGATACCTGCATGAAATCTGGTACAAGCCAGTATTGTGAATGTTGACATAGCCCCTGTGGTCTTCTAGATTTTCCTCAAATGTTCCTGAAACGGTGTCATTGATGTGCTACCATTTCACATTGATATCCTTGTCTATGAATACTTAGTGTCTTCATAGATAGGAAATCTCATAGACACTTGCTCAACTGGATTTCTAGTTGCACTCTCCACGATGTCCTTTGACCCTGATCTCTTTGAGGCCATTATACTTGTACTATTGAGAGATGGACGAACACCCGTGATACATGGAGATATATAAACACTCATGGAAAGAAATTTGTCAATTGAAAATCCAAAATCAACTTGAGGACTGACATGCAACACACTTGGGTGACTAATTGGGAATATTGCATAATTTTCACTGGGAGGGTGGGTGACTAACTGCCAAAACTATGCAAGGCATAGTCTAGACTATCAACGGGTTGACTGACTTCTGAAATTGTTTAATGCACAATCCAGCTTGCAAACCAGCAAATTGCATTTACATAATTTCTTGGGACAACAAGGCATTTCCTCTCAGAATTGCACAGAGCAAGTTTGGAGGCCAGTTCTAGGCCATATTTGCAGAATTCATGGGAGGAGGTTAGATCCTTCACTCTTAGAATTGCCTATTGCAAGCTGTGGAAGGCAAGGTCCAAGCCAAGTCAGCCCAGAACCGACAATGGGCGACTAACATGAAATGTATAAATGCATGGTGAAGCTGAGTGCAAACAAGAGTTAATGATCATGTGTGCAAACAGTGAGTGCAAGATTCAGAAAACAAGAAAAACAACATGTGTGTGAAGCGAGTCACCACAACGATGACTGTTAGTGAAGAAAGAGATCACACATGTGACATAAGTGAGATGTAATTAAAAAATTGAAGCAATTCTTCTACAAGCTAACATGCATTAAAATGACAACAAGTGTCCAACAAAACCAAGCAAACGGCACTCATACAAACTGAAATACAAAAAGCGACAGAAAAGAAGAAAAAGACATGAAAAGCGGACTTACCCGGAAAAAGATAAGTTCAGTGTGCCAAATGCTTCTAGATGTGATGTGGGATGTGAGAGCTCCAAGATCGACAGGAGGAATGAGCTCTGAAGCATCAAATAAATAAGTTTGATAAGATCGAGGATTATGATGTACATGCCACAAATCTAGGAAAAAGTTACACTTGGTGGGAGGTTTCTAAAATTGATTTTGCATGTAACCTCCAACTGCTAAAAATGAATCCCTAAAATCAAGGGATGCTATTTTATATTTTGATTTTTTTCTTTTTCGAGAAAAGCAACCTGTGCATGCAAATCAAGATTGCTTAGTCCTGGAAGGGACCGGTCAACCTAGGAGCACATGCAAGTGTAGAAGCCTGGGAATGACTTTTGTGTAGTTTCTAGGCTGAGAAAGTTTGGTGTCCCTCATGCATTACACAATTTCTAGATTAAATCCCTGGTTTTCCGTCAGAATTGTTTAATGTTTGAGAGGAAGCCTAGTGTTGGGCTGCATTCCTCAGTTTCCAGAGGGAAGCTTGCCTGGTTGTTCTGCACATTTCTAGAGAGCAACAGGCAGCCCAGATGGATTGTGAAACTTCCAGAGAGAAGGTTGCTTTCCCATCTAGAATTGCACAATTTTCCAGGTGAACATCACAACCAAAAAATAACCAAGTTCCGAAATGTCAACCTGCAGGGGGGAGACAAATAATTTGACAAGCACAGGTTGGTAAGCCACTGAAACACAACTGAAACATCTATACCTAGATAGTGCAAGACATGCTAGTAAGGATATTTGGTAGGGAGGCTCCAAAACGAAGCTAAGGCAAAATTTTGGAGGGTGGTTGTAGCCGCTACAACACTTGGCAACACACTGGTAGAACTCCAGTTCTCTGAATGGACCTTGTTCCGTGAAAAGCATGTCTAACTCCTCCAGAAGTATTGTTCAACTCTTAGATCATCTTGGTTTCCACACTAGCCTGGTTGAAAGATATAACACATGCCATGCTCTTCGTCGGTCAACACACATTCCAAGCCAAGTCAGCACAATTGTTTTGATTGGGGATGAGGGGTATATTGGTGCACAAGCAATATGATAGGCATAGTTTAAGTTTCATCTAAGGTTTTCCTCTGCTGCTAGTGGGCCTGGACAATACCCCGACTGAGTCACATAGGAACACAAGAATCTCTTCACTGCCAGCAAGCCTGGAAAGTAACCCAATGGAGTTACTTGTATCACCTCTCTGCGCAGGAAGCATTTGTCTTCTTTCACCTTATTAATTTTTCAAAAAATTTACATTTTCATTTTTTCTATTTTTAATTTTTCAAGAATTGTGCATAGTACTTACTTATTTTAGAGGCAGAAGAAGGATCCCGACTTATCGAGAGCATTAGAGGTTGTTCCTTCTGAGAATTATTTTGTATATACCACTAACATACTTGTTAAGGTTTTCCCCCTCACCTTCCTCTACTTGAATGAGTTGAGAAGGGTTAACCCAAAACAACTGACTAGAGTAGGTGGTACTATTTAGTGTGCAAGCATTATGTTTTCATCAAGGTTCACTTTGAACAGAACGTATTTTCCATTGGTGTATTATTGACTAAATATGACATGTTCTACATACATATACTAGACAACAAATAACCAAGTATTGATATTTGTACAAGTCCTCTTGTACTTAACCCTACTTGTTTCAAGTGACGCACATGGTTTCATGTGAAACTAACCTACAAACATAAAACAGATTAACAAACAAAAGAGAAAAGAGCAAAAGTAAATGCGAAAGTAAAGAAAGGAAGCAAGGAGGCAAGAAAAAAAATAAACAAAGTAAGAAAGAAAACATGCATGCAAGCAAACCAACATAAAGCAAACACTACTCCTACTCCTAAGCTAATGGTGCATGGATCTGATCACGTGAAGTGATATTTCCAATGCAGCCACTGGTGCATTGGTTTAGCCATGTTGGTGAAGGCATGGTTCGCGAACAACACAGTTAGGCGAACCAACAAACATGAAAGATATAACAATGAAGTCAAACACACTCCAAGTTTAAATGCATCCACAAAAAATAAAAAAGCAAAAGCACATGTATGTTGTGCTACACTATGCGCATATGTTAAGCACATGCACTCTCTTGACTATAACATGAAAGAAAACATGAGAAACATAGACAACTTGCGTCACAAAAGTGTGCTTGCTATGTAAGATTCCTCCAATGCATAAGCCAGGGGATCATGTGGTTCGAGTGGAGGAAGAAAAATCTATGTGCTAGATTGATATTCAATGCATACAGATTAGTGATGAGGAGACTTGGGTATTTCAACAATTTCCTGACTGGAAGTGAAACTAACCTCAAGATAGCGAGGGTCTGACATAACCATCATTTCGGGTTGAAGTGCCTCGACAATCTATGGGGCTTCAAATTCATCGAAAGATAGACTATCATAAACATGTGGCTTTAAAAGATCAACAATGATAGAATAAACATCATGATCGAATACGTGAGTAAATAGATCAAGACAACTACGATCAAAAAAATCAATGAGTTCATTGACATCCTCATGATCTGATAAATCAAATAGAAGGGTATATGAGAAGCAAGAATGTTCACCCAAGTTTGGATGGAGGCAACTGGCAGTGACCGATACCAAGTGGTAGCTTTATTTTCAAAAGTGTGAGGGAAAAGGCGGCAAACTACGTTGTCATATTTCACCGTCATCATTTGCAATGCTAGGTAGAAATTGCTAATATGGTCATTAGCCGAGGTTCCCTTTTCAAGGTCAAACTTTGGGAGGTGTTTCTTAGGATGGTGGGGCATATCATGAAGTTGGTCCCTAATTCCTAATGGGGATTGAGCCATCCAGGCCAAAGTTTGGTGGTGATTGCCTCTAGGTGGGGGAGGAAACATGAGGTGATTTCCATTTCCCTTTGATTCACTACTGGTGTGTGACCCTCCGCTAGTATGAGGACGGTGTTTGCCTTCCCCTCGTGGCACTCTAAGGTGTCCTAGGTCTTTGGTATTTGTTGCATTCCTGAAATTTCTCAGGTTCCCCTAAAATCTTAGGAGTCATTGATTATTGTAGAAGTTAATACAGTCTCTAATGTGATCCTCGGTCCCCTGTCCTAGGGTCCCATCAGTATTCTCTCTCAGAGGTTGGTTGTTGACAAGGGTACCATCTAGGACCTATTGATTGTTTCCCTATGTTTCTCCCTGTCATGAGTGGTTATTTTCATCAGTGAATGTATTCTTGGGGTCCTCTCCTTCATCTTCGGGAGGAGTGTCCAACCCCTCGATGGAGAGCCTTTCAACGGTGTCCTCATAGTCATCGAGCGCTAGTCCGATTAATTGCAATATGGAATTAACTAGGATGACTTGATGTGTGTGATGAGGCATGGAGGTGCAAGGGTTGGATAGGGATTTAGTGGCAAGAATTCATTTCAAAACCCTGGTGAACTGTCTAGTAAGTTGTTCATTGGTGACTTCGAAAAGAGGGAGTTCCTGTCCTCCTGAGACATCTTCAAGAGGCGGAGGTCGGGAAAATTCTTGCTAGGGCCTCATGAAAGCTGGATCATAAGGGGGAATATATGTTATTTCAGGAGGTGTGGGGGGATGGGTTTGTTACTAGCTTGATGGAAAGTTTCAATGTGATGGCGTGGATTGGTACTTGTCATGGCCCTCCTTCTAGAACCAAATCTATTGATGGGCTGGAATTCTCCGCCAATAGCAAACAAGATATCCCCGGTGTAGGATCCAAACTAGACCTTGCACTGTTTTATTTAGGGATCACGTACAGTATGTAGGCCCGACTGCCATTCATATGTGTTGAGCTTGCTTCAGACGAAAGTGAAATGTGGTCTTAATTGAACGCATGAACTTCAATAAACACAAGGAAGTAATCGACAAATATCTTATAACATTCATACCATGAATAGCTAGATTATAAACAACATAAACCTTACATAAAGGAACTCTCAATAGAATTCAGATACGACTCATGTTCATAAGATAAAGTGCTTAACAATTATAAAGTAGTTCACAGGAATAAAACATCTATAAGCATAAGTATACATACAATCAATGATAGATTATGCCAATATCAATGAAACAGTTCACCAATACATGCATAGAGTTAGAAAATCATATACCATTCACATGTAGCAAACAAGGTTTGTAGTATGAGACAACACATGACCATACCATTCATTACAGAACTCTCAGGAATGTTCGATCCGTCAAGCGAAAAATACACATGGAATTACAGGTAAAAGTCCATTACAATGTGTCATGAGGGTGTATTTATAGAATGAGGGTAACTCTTGGACTTCTTCATGACCTTTAAACTACCTAGTGATTCTTGGAATTCCTCACGACCTTTCACATTCCAAAATGTCTTATCCTATCTAATTACAAAATCACAAAATAAGCTACTAATCTAATATATCAATTTAAAAATAGTAAGTTCAAGGATGTCTAGGTTGAGCTGCTCCATTAGGTACGTGTGCCACATTTTTTACTCGACTGCAATGGGGGTGAACTGTGGTTTCTCTTTATCATGTCTGTGCAGGCATTCGAATGCATCGGGTATGAGGGTGGTCCTTTTGGCATTCACTTGGTTATTCAAGGTTACCAATTTGGTGTAAATTCCTACTTGTTCCACCACATAGCATGTGATATTTTATTTAGTAATGGGCATATCATCTGCATGTGTTACCTATTTATATGTACCAATGAAGGCCTGCACTTCCCTTGAGATATCCTCCTACTTCCTTACATGTCTGACTTCTCTGATGGATGGAACTCCATGAATTTGGATCATAGATTCTAGGCCATTGAAAACGTTTCTGTATGAAGCCAACACCCTGTCCATGTCTTTCACTAGTTTGTCTTTTGACTGGATCTTGATGTGGAGCTGAACCTTGGTGTTTTTCATGGTGATCCAATACTTCTTGGGGACTACCGTTGGTGCTCCTGGGTACTTAATGAACCACTCATGCATGCTATCTAGAGTGACTACAACTTCCTTCATCATTGCAACTCTTTCTTTTGTGTGAGCTTGTATAGCCAAGATTGGGGCCACTCTGAGGTGTAGCTTTGACATCTCCTCGTTGACCATCGCCATGGATTCCCCGAGGGTCTCTACCTCTCCTTTGATTGTTGCCTAAAATTTTGTTGTGCTTGAGTGAATTAAATAGAGGGTTGCATTCTCTTCTTTTGATCTCCTCTCCTAGTATGCTCTAGTGGCCCTTTGTTCTAATGCGTAAAGCGTAGTCTAAAGGTTCATAATCTATTTTCTCATCCGAGCCACATTATTTTCCGTTTCCGTTACGAAATTCATCCCAGCCGAGGTGATCATCTCTAGATTCACATTAGTGTCGGGCACAATCTCCTTGGTTATGGTGACCGATAAGGGTTCTGTTGGGTTTCTAGCATAATACTTTTTCCTTTTGTGCATGATTTTGAGGTTGACTTGGTCGAAGGTTGGCTTAGTGAGATCCAGGACTTCCTCTTCTTTCTCTTCTGAGAAACCCAACTCTTGTAGGGGAAGCTTCCCTCAAGTGAGGGGAGTAGAGGGAGGAAAATCTAATGGGGGCTAGCTCATCTTATTCCATGTCCATCTCATATGTCTTACTAGTCTCTCCCTATTCAAGTCTCCTCCTTTCCTCCTCTTTACTCTTCCTTACTTCTTCCTCCTTCCGCTTCTTCTCTTGTTCTGCCAGTGCCTGTTTCCTCTTGAGCTCTTCATCCTAGTTAAGTATTCTCCTTTCTCCTTTACCTCCTTTTCTAGCCTCTTCTTCTCTTCCTCCTCTTTGGCCTTCTACTCTTCTTCCTCTTTGGACTTCTTCTCTTCTTGATTTCTTTTCTTTTTTGCTTCTTCCTGGGCCCTTCGTTCCTCCTGCTGCTTTTATTCTACCTGTTTCTTCTTTTCCTCCTTTTCCTATTGGCTCTTCTTTTCAAGCTAGCCTTGGTCACTCGAATCTTGAGATTTCTTGAGCTCTTGTTCCCTTTTTCTCTTGAGCTCTTGCTTCTTCTTTTTTAGGGCGGATTTCCTTTGTTCCAGTGTTTCATTATTGTCTTCCTCTTCTGGGTCGCTCGGAATATCTTCAACCTCTTTCTCTTTCTGTTTATCAAATTTCCCAGTGGCCTTCTATGTTTCCTGTTGTTTCTTCTTAAGGTTGGAGGTTCTCTCTTGAAGACTGACATTTTCCTGGGAGTTCTTGAGGAGATCCTCATCTCTGGCTTGTTTCTCACCGGGCTGAGTTCCCTAGTCACATTATACCAATTATTTACCCCATCTTCATGATCCTATCTGGCATGTGAATATGACCAGTTGAATTTTTCTTTCTTGCAGTGGGCAGCCACGACTTTCTCAGATCGTACTTCCAACAGTTTAGGCTTACAAAGTGACTACCTTCCAAAGCTTCAACTTTTTCTTCCACTTGTTTGAAGTTCTCAACTACATATGCTTCGATGACAAGCAAGAAGGCCAACCATGGGTTCTTCTTACCTTTTCCTAGTACCTTTGAAAAACCTTGTGTCATCTGATGGTAAAAATTTTTGTAGGAGTACGTTGTTTGTGAAAAACCTGGGCAGAGCATGAGGCTCCTTATGGGTACCAAAAACTCTAATTAACATACCCTTCTGGATGGAAACCAGTGCACCACCTTTACCACGATTTCCATAGCCCTCCTCAACATGCACAGTGGCTCTTCCTCAAATAGTTGCTAGTGTAGTGGGGCAATAAAATATTCATAAATAACATCTATCATACCCTTATAGGCAGTGTCCCAAAAGACCCTGTAGTGGTGGTGCACAAGGTTGGTTGTTGATGTATCCTAGTTATAGCTCTAGTTATCAAACTGGAATCTTGCGTAGATGAAATCTAGGAGGTATGAACCCATGTAGAATTCTGGTAGTTGGTCTCGCTCTGGATGCTTGGCTGCAATTATGTTTTTCCTTAGGGACGATGCCAGAATGCTTGCCCAGTTGAAGATTGTTCCACGGGTGGCAACAGTGTGCATGAGAGGGACCAAGGTATCATGGAATATATCACAGTCTTCTTTTCCATACAAGTGGCACATCATGGCAATAATCAATTGATAAACTTTCTTTAGCCCCTCTATCTTGTATGCCTAATCTGCTCTAACCCGGAATTTAGATGGGTCCTACCACCATTCCCTCAGGATATCTTTAACCAGTATTACAAATTCTAAGAGCCGCTGGGTATTGAAGGTTTCCTACCTCTCAGGGAGTCTGTAGTAAGTGGAAATAACTGTAGGAGAGATTGTTGTTAGGGGTACTATAGTGTGGTCCCTTGCCATCCATGAATCTATATCTGTGTTCTGCAAGATTCAATCCATAGTTTCAATGCATAGATAGATCGTAGGGTGTGACACTATCTTGTGGAGATTATACCCCTTGACATTCAAGTATACTGGGAAATACTCCTGGGTTTCTGGTATGTTTGGCTTGGAAAAATCTTCAAAAATGTTGTACTAGGAAAACCTTGTATTTTTGTTGATATTGGAGGTTGTGTCCCCATAGATTGGTGGTTCCTCATACTGGTATTTTTCCAATGAACTGCTTCCCGAGCTTATATGAGCGGCCTTTGTAGTTGGGGGCGCCATCTCGTCTTTGAAAGAGGATATGGATATGCATTCGAGGTCCACGTCACCTTGCATGTTGAAGAAACAATCCCATGATGAGAGTGAAAACACAAAATAATAATAGAGTCTACTTAAATAAAATTAGTTCCAAGAAATTGTAAGGAGGTCTTTAGGCAGGTTGCAGGGTTTGCAAGGGTAGGAGCGCGACTGAGCAACTAAGTATATGAGTCACAGGTCATGGGGGTTGCACTGGATTCCAGGTTGGGGGATCATGGCGGTCACAGGGTCGCACTGGTCGCGAGGTTGCAAGGTCGTATAGGTTGCGAAAGTCACAGGGTTTAGGCTATCGCTGTTGTGGGCCATGCGACCTACACTTTTGGTGAGCTAAAAGGGAAGCTTCGGACTCAGGGGATATGTGGAATTCCTCAAGGCCAAATGGTCAGGATCACCGGAGAAAAAAAGGGCGTCTGAGGGAGAGGAATGGCTATGAGGGGGGCAAAAGGGAATGCACGAGGCTAACGTCATTGATTTGAGGTTTGAGGTGAAGACTTAGGCCAAAATGGAGATAAAAACCCCCTAGGGTAGAATGTGCAGGTCAGGATGGAAGAGGACGACACTTGGATGGAGAAAATGATTACAGGGAAGGTGAAAGGTCACATACCTAGAGAAAATGTGTGCGCCCAAGTCGCAAGTCTCCCTCATCTTTTGTACAACCAAAAGAGTCGTTACAAATGAGCTTGGGTGACTTGCTATTTATAGTTTTTTCGCACGTGCAGGGGTCGCATGGGCCGCAAGTCCCTTAGTGGGGGAGGTGTGCAACCTCATGACCTATGCAATCTTGTGACCTATGAAGGCCGCTAGGTCAGAAGGGTCATGTGGTCGCAATGGATGCAAATTGCGATCTTGCAACATTGCAACTCAACAACCTATTGGTCGCAGGGGTCGCAAGGGTCACATAGATTGGACTAGTCGCATGCGAAGGGAAATGTCACATTATGAAGCTATGACCACCTTACTTGGACCAGATTTGCACTTAGTTTGACTTAGAGGGAAACCTTACATTCTTATGGGGATTTTTTGGTTGAGCGAGCTCTTGAACAAATTCTTAGGGTGCGGAAAACTCTTGCACAGTAAAAGGGGCTCCTAAACTTTTCAGAGCTTGAATTTTGGAGGGGTTGTTGCAGTGACTACAACAACACCCAAAAAAAACAAAGGTTCTTTGATAGTTTACCCATCCATTGCCACCATTGTAATCTCCACCCCTCTAAAATCCTCTTCCTCTTTGTTGATTTTAGTTATTTTGTCAAGTATCTTATGATTTCTTTGCTCTCTAGGATTATTCTCTTCTAATATAGTTTCAATCACCTCACAATGAAGAGAATGTGCCCCACCTTTCTCCTCTATTCTTTTGAAAGTATTGTTGGTTTTTTTTTTACTTGACTTTTAAGGCTAATTGTTATACCTCTTCCATGTTGCTAATCCTATGCATGCTCAATTAATCTTGGAGAGAAAACATTAGATAGTTCACACACCTTGTAGCCAGTTGCTCATTAGTTTGTTAGTGATCCACATGAATTGAAAATTCATAAAAATCCTTCCTAAGATATTCCACACTAGACATGTTTTGCTTCAAGTTTTGAAAACTATGAAAATGACTGTGTTCATAGTCTAGAGGAAGAAATTCCTATTTCAACTTCTTTTTCATCTTATTCTAGGGCATAATTCTATGTTTTCCCCTTCTGATTCTTTGTTTTTGAAAATGATCCCACTAAATCATTGCATGTCCCTTTTGTTGAATTATGTAGCTATGGTTGGTCTTCATAATTAATATCTTATCCCTTGAATTATGTAAGACTTGTTATTCATGTCATTTGAGCCCTTGAAGTATATGTAATGAAAAATTTAAGACATCTTCTTGATGTCGGTTTCAAAAGGAATAATTTTGAAGTTATGGAATTTGAATTTATGGATCTAAAATGATGAATTTTTCCCTCCTAATGTCAATTCAACCTAGTTGTAAGAGACACCTATTTGTTATCCAAAGAAATGTGTGTGTGTGTGTGTGATTTCACCTACTCACCTTGGCACTATTCGACCTCACAAAACAAGACATCATATGATCCAAGCAAAGGAGAAAATGGCAAGAAGGACGAATAATAATCCAACACTCTTTTTGTCTCTCATTTGACTTTGCACATGTGATGATTTTTATGGGCATATCTGGAAACTATTTTGAGCTTTTGTGAGTTCAGGAGAAGGCCGAAATTCGACCCTAGTAGAGAATATCTAGCTAAGACTTTTGTGCAATGATATGACTTGACTTAGGGTTTTTTGACTAGGTTTGGCCATAATGATATTACTAATCAAGTAGACCTTGTAATTGGATAGGATATTTAGATGTATCTCCTTTGAATTGAATAATTTCTCTAAGGAAAAGGTTGTTGGGTTTTTTTCCCATGTGGGTTTTACGAGAGTAAATTCCTACGTCTCTTGCTTTCCTATCTCTTTATGATCATACTGGAATTTTTTTTCTTACCATTGATTTCTTTTTTGTAATTACTTTATGATGAATGTGAGTACAAGAAAATATTAAGCTAAGAAATGACAAGAAGTAATTATTAGTTTAGAAGACCTATGAAAAAATCAAAATGGTATAAGAGCTTGGGTGAAGAGGCAATCTAGTAAAAAACAATCCATAGACAACTAATCTTTGCGATAAGAAAATTATTGTGCCCTAGAAGAAATCCAAATAAATTTGAATATAACTTTCTCTTTTCCTTGAAAACGTTAGACAGAAATCCCTCAAATCAAGTTTGAAATTCACAGAAATCCAAAAAGGCCTTAGTCCATGCCTCAAGAGGTTGAAAATCCTCAGGAATGTTCACAGGGATCCAAGTTGCATGGTTGCATGGATCTCAAAGGGATGGATGGAGGAGGTTGAGAAGCCTCTAGGTTGGTTGTAAGGATCTAATAAGACATACTAATGTAGGCTCATAATCTAATTTTGAAAGAAAGAAATTCCATACCTTAATAATTATCACTATGCCCTGCATGCATAGTGATAGAATTCAATTTTTGTTGATAGGTAGTTGAAAGGGAAGTCATAAGGTTAAGTTTGAGACCAAAATTTTCTTGTAAAGAACAAGTCTTTTGGAAAGTTGAATTTGTCCTTGTAAAAAACAAGTTTATTGCTATTCCTACAATTTTTTGAGGAGGGATGACCACTTGGTTTCAAAAGGCATACATATATTCCATAATTCATTGTTGTTATTAACAATCGTTATTGATCACAAGGACACTTTAGAGAAACCTTGAAGATTTTCAAATACGTTTTGATCTACAGTATTAGTGGTACAAGCCTTATAAAGACTCTCACTGATCCAAATATACTTGCTTCAATTGACATTGGTCAATTTTTTACTAATGGCACAAGTAAAGGTTAGTTAAAGGTTGAGTCCAATACTATATAAATGTCATGGTGTTTCATGGTTGATAAGTTAGACGTGTATTAAGTTTGTTTTGTTTACCTTGATGGAAGACTTGTATGGAAGATATTGAATCATGTACACTACCTTGTTGACATAATACTAATCAACAAAGAGGTAGATGGAATGAGATTGAAAACACGTTATTTAAATTGATCACTCCATGGCACATTCTTGTCCTCTTATGGTTTGGATGAATTGTCCCATCTATATTGACTTCAGCGACAAAATTTTCACTTGACATACTTGAAAATATTTTTTTCTAAGGGTGAAGACTGAAAAGTTTTTAAATTTGGATTATGGTTCAAAGATTGATAATACCTAAAGTTAGAATAAGGCTTGATAGGAGAGTTGGACTGAGTACACTTATATCTAGAATGTTTGATTACATTATACTGCAAGACATGTGTTCAAGAGAGTGTTGCCTTAAAGTTGCAAAGATCTAAGTGTCTAACACTACTATGAAAACATCTTATCTAAGGTTTCTTATCATGAATGAAAAGGATGACTCACATTATGCTAGAAGGAAATTTTATGATTCCAATGATTTTTAGAATAAGTATATAATTGAATTTTCCTTCAAATATTAGGGTCATGATGAATTCAATTGGACTCAAGAAAGTTTCTCCTAAAATAGAGGGAGTTGAGAAGAGAATCCATAAAACTTGTAATATTTTATAGTGCTAGGGTTTGTAAACCCTAAGAAAATTATGAAATATATAAGAATTCCCCAGGGTTTGTGAATAAAGCCCTAAGTATTGGAAGACAATTTTCTGTTGAAGGAAGAAGACCTAGACAATCCTTATATCAAAATATAAGTAACATATATCTCTTCTTTAATTATTATTATTATTATTTTCCATAAGTTAGCCTTTGTCTTTGTGTCTTTTGTCAAGTTATAATCCTTCTTCCATGGCATCCTAGTGAGGATTGCAAGTAAATAGTAAAGGTTTCGAAGGCTTTGGAAACAAATTAAAGCATTGATAAGAACAAAGATAAACTTATGATAAGAGGATTCTCCAATTATGATTTGTGTTCAATAGGGAGAAGTTGTATTGCTATTTAGAATTGTGCATGATAATCGAAATTTTTCTTAATGCATAGGAAGTAGGTAGGCTAGCAAGTTTGAAGGGTACCATAATGAAGATTGTTTTGAGATATGATGAAGGAGAGTGGTGAACTTCAAATGGATCTACAAGTATGCATTAGATGGAAACATAGAAATTACAAAGTGAGATTCAAGGATTATCCAAGAAAGAGGGAGAAGACTATGACAAGACGTTTACTCATGTTTTCAGGTACACTTTTGTTATAAATATTATTATTGATTTGAAAATTGCATCGAGCGAATGTAGAGATCACTTTCCTTAATGGAGTAATTAAGGAAGAAAAAGTGCACATAGAGTTACCTTGGGGCTTTGAGGTACATGATAACAAGTCTCATAATTGTAGACTAAAGAAAGCTTTGTACCCACCTCAGACATTGTATTATTGTTTTTATGGATATATGACGAGTCTTGGTTGATCTTGTTATTATATGACTTTTTTGACATGACAAAGGAAGCAGCAGTGGCAGGAGGATCCGCTTCCATGATGGAGGGAGATATCAAGCCTTGCTTCAATATCAGAGAGAGTTGACCTCTGAGTTCAAGGTGAAGTATATTTATTGGATATTCTACTTCTTAGAACTAGAAGTATGGAAACAATTGTAGGGAGAAGCTAGGATTTCCATAATATAATTTTTTTTAGTGTCATAAGAAGCACCTAGTAAGGGTGACCAAAAATCAGTTGTGGCACAACATGTGTTGAGGTACATGCATGGTAAAACTAGATGTGAATTGAGAAATATAGTTGCATGGATATGTAGATTTATATTGGGTAGAGAGTGTAGAAGACAAGAAGAGCCCATCAGGATGATGATTCAATTTGGATTCTGCTTTGGTAAGAATTATGCATTTGTCACACTCAGGACTACAAAAGCTGAGTATATTGCAACTAGTTTGGCGAGTTGTGAAGTAATGTGGCTTCAACAACTACTCACAATATTGTTTGATCATGTGCAGGATATGACAATGATGACATGTCAAAGCACATTGAGATCAAGTATTAATACATGGTATAGAAGAGGGAAGTGAGGCTCTAACACATTTCTATAGTCAATCAAGTTGTCGACATTATCAAAATCATATATCCTAGGGTCAAGTTTGTATACTTGAACGATAATCTTGAGAAGTTTTTATACTTTAGGGACAAGTTGAAGTGGTTGAGAATAGTTTCCCCAGTTAGAGAGAATAGTGATGTTATTGCATCAAGTGGAATACATTGTCCATATATTAGAATATAAACATGTCAAAGTGTTGACCAGGGGCCACAAAATTCAAGGAAACATTTAGGGGATAATATTCACAACTGGGCTAATTTTCCATGCTTTTTCCAAATAACAATTTGCCAATTCCCATTTTTTCCCAAAATGATTCACCCAAATTTTATAGAACACCATTATTTTACCTTAAAAATCACCAAAATAATATATTGACTACTATAAAATCAATGTAAATCTAACTATTTCTACAAAAATATCACCAAAAAATTTGCAATTTTCATATTACATACTAGTAATATTCACCAATGTTTCTAAACTTTAAGTTAAACTTCCATCCTTAAAATTATTTCTACACAAATTGTGGGTGGGGAGAATGGCCTAGAGTTCTCCCCAAGTAGGTGAATGAGTGTCTCTAGCATCAAGAATTAGAACTACCATTCAATTAGCATTTAGGAATGGTAATAGACTAGGGTTTCCCCATAGGTCATATGCATTGACCAAGCTCCAAGTGAGAACTTGGATCATTAGTCAATTGCTCCAAGTGATGACTTGTTGAGCATGGTGGTGATGTAGGATGTTTTCCATAGGTAGTGGATTGACACATCAACATATATATATCATTCACAGAAAATCATTTTATCTTATTCAAATATGTTGATGAGGATTAGGGAGAATCGACAGAGCATAACCATTTTCCTAAGTCAAATATCTTGACCAAAATTAGGAAGAATTGTCCTAGAGGCCCAAAATCACGTAGTTAAGTGGGTGTCTTTTAAGCATTAGGCTCAAACTCTCGAGCTAGGTTGAGTGAGCACATTTAGCATCGGTCCTAGAATTACTCATGAAAAGTGAGGCCATTGGAGACTCACCATGAGTCAAATATATTGACTAGGCTAATGGTGAACCAAGACTAGTCTATATACCATTTGTCAGAGGTACAATAATTATGACTATTGGATGTTAATGTTGTACCATGTATCAAGACTACTCACTAGGATTATGGTGATAATGCACCATAGGTTAGAAGTATTGACCAGAATTATGGTGTCTTGTGGATTTTATATATCTTTACCATAATTCAAAGATATTCACCAAGAATACGGTAAAAATATGATGATGATGTTGATGAAGAATTTCTATAACATTTTCATAGAGAAATTTGTCAACAAGAGAACACTTGGATAGTCATTATGAATACATCCCTAGCTAAGATGGAGTGTTGAATTTTGTAGCTACCACTCTTCGTAATTAATATCTTGGCCCTTTAATTATGTAAGACATGTTCTTCATGTTGGTTTCAAAAGAGAGAATTTTGAAATTTTAGAATTTGAATTTTTGGATCCAAAATAATCAAGTTGGCCCTCCTAATG